>PVKS010033272.1:0-21834 GCA_004027875.1 Aplodontia rufa
CAGTTCTCCCTAACATTGTGGCATGCAATAGTCTCTCCGCAACATGAGGGGACATCTTGGTTAAACTATGATCAGAACATTCAGTATACCCCACCATTCAGCTAGGAGAACGGAAAAGAAATGCTGGAGTTGAGAAAAGGATGTGAAGCAAGAATTGTTAAAAATCTGCTGATTCAAATGTGGAAACTGGAAGTTTGAGGATTCAAGAAATAATATTTAGATTAAGGGTCAGATGAACACAGAGTTCAGAGTTTGAACTCAAAAAATTCAGTTTGATTTTGAGACTCCCTCACAGTTTCCTGGAAAGAAAAAGAACTATAAATGATTTTCTGGAATGAATAGAATGGCTTAGATGTACTTGAGGGATACCATAGTCCATTCTGCAATAATAAGTACACTGTCAGATTTATTATTGCATATAAGTGAGAAAATATTACTAGGAACAAGCTGTTATATTTCTCAGTTGCTTTTATGTTGACATTTCAAGTTCTAAACCACAATATGCAAATATTAATTTTATACTTTCCCAACTAGCATCTATTTTTCTGTTTTAAATTTATTATGATAACTGGAGTTTTCTTTTTCTTTTTTTAAAATTTTACTGGATGAGAATCCACTGCTACATTAATCTAAGAATGTACTTGGTTTGATTATTTAAAGGGGAAGTTTATGTATAAAAAATATATAGTTGAAAATTAAACAGAATAATTAATAATAAATGCTTAATCTTATTATGGTTGAATAGTTAAACATAGGCATATTTTGTCTTATTCTATCAGAAATAATCAAAAAGGATGTTTATGGGATGTGTTCCAGATATTTACTAGCAAGAATATAGTAAGGAACAATAAATATATTCACATGACTTTTTGGTTCCTTTAGAATATTGGTTTAGTTGGTTTTTTACTAACTGTGACCAAAAAACCTGACAAGAACAATGATGAGGAGGAAAAGTTTAGTTTGGCTTCTCATTTCATAGATTTAGTCCATGGTCAGTTGACTGCAAACTCTGGGTCTAAGGCAGGGCAGAACATTATGGAAGAAGGGTATGGCAGAGAAAGACTGCTCAGAACCTGAAAGCCAGGAAGCAGAGAGAAAGAGAGAGAGAGAGAGAGAGAGAGAGAGAGAGAGAGAACCCTGTGCTAACCAGGAACAAAATTTAAACCTCAAAGCCACACCCCCTTTAGCCACACTCTACCAGACTGTTACCTCCCAGTGGATTAACTCACTGGTTAGGTTACACCTCTCATAATCATATCATTTCACCTCTAAGCATTCTTGCATTGACTCATATATCACCTTTTGGGGTACATCTCATATCTAAATCATAACAAATATTTGACATTAATTATTTTAAAACTGTTGTACCCTGGATCGTAACTGTGGAAGCAGTGAATTATGAGACATCTCTTGTCAATAATATTTCAATTAGATAGCAGATCTAATTGATATTCCAGCATTAATTGTCACATTATCTGTGTTATTTCCCAGGATCCAAGGCAACTACATACAATGTTTCCACCTTGTCAATCACTCTTTATGCTTGTAGAGATAAAGCTGAAATGGAGGCTTAGCTCCAAGCTTGCTTCTTGATGCAGACCCATCACACATGTGGATTTAAGTGCGTATACTCTGACTCAAACTGCTTCTGTGCTGCTCTCATAGCCTATTATTTAATCTTCATATATTTCAGTTTCTTATCTGAACAATGGGCAAAATCATACAATTAACAAGATTTTTTCTGACCCTTAAAAGAGTATCCCATTCTTAGAAAGCAGAGTTTGTGGCTAGATTTAAGGAGCTAGCCCTTTATTTTGATGATTCTAACCCAGAGTGGAAGAGTAAAAAGACACAGAAATAACAGAAAGAAAATGATACAATATGAAGTTTATCAGTCTGGGAACTATTTCTCAACAGGCTACACGGTGATGCAAAAGATCTCTTTGCATCTGTATACAGCAATTATCTGGAAGAATTGGAGTAAGGAACAGCCAGGAAAAAGAAACAAGAAGGAAATGGTAGTTGTCTTTGTGACTTCTCATTTCTTATTTCCTGCTGGTCAAGGTTCACCTCACCTCACAGCTGGCTTTCCTGTGACTCCATGCTGTCATCTGGCCCTAGGTGTTTCCTCAAGAAATCTTGCAGAGAGGAACAACTAAGTCTCAAATCAAAGAGGAAATTCAGCTTAAGAGTTCTCTGACCAAAAGAGGAAGTCATCAGGGAAATCTGAGTAGGTGCCCACAGTGCTTGACACATTGAATTGAAATTTATTTGTAAAGTGCTTAGAAGAATATCAATGACGGTAAATAATATGTGTGAGAGCTGCTAGAACTCCCAGACTGCTGAGGAGAAAGTAAAACAAGAACAAGACTTGTAATAAAAGGATGCCCTTTGAATGTGTTTCTAATGAGATTCTAATCGCCCCAAGATTGTCTCTGTTTTCATGGGTTAAACTGAGACAAAATTACAACTCCTTTTAACAGATTACAATCACAAAGAAGGATCTAGAAATGCTCAATTCCCCTAGATCTTTTTCCTAACAAAGAGGAAAGGTGGATACATTAGAGTGATTTTAGAACAGGCTCACCTCTAATTTGGATGAAGACCAATATACCCAGGGGAGCTGCCCACAGGGAAGAGTAAAATAATCCTGGCATGACTTTGGAGTGCACGCCAGAACAATAAATGCGCAACAGCATTTGTCTTCTCTGCGAGTCCCCATTGAGTAGCATCTCTTTATGACTTTAAGGCTTGTGAGTTGCTGGAATGCATTACTGAAGAAGGCTGGAGTCATGGAATATGTCAGGAAAGGACAAACAGCTATAACTTTGTGGGAGAAAGGCACAGAAAGTTTCTAGTTAATGGATTTCTGCCCAGAAACACAAGGATGAACCAGATCAATGCCCTGACAATGAGGATTCTGGTGAAAGCTATGGGACGCTTGAAGAACAAAACAATAAAAGCACGGATGTAAAAACAAGAATTATCTCTTTCCATCTATGGCACCTCTCCTTCTTCTCTAATCTGCACCCTTGGTTTCAAAGAATTCCTCAAGAGTTTTTAGCAAACTAAAAGTGCAGAATTTTCAAAGGCCTCACAATGTCACATTCTAACTTCTGTAAATACAATTTCATATTCGCTATGGAAATCTAGAAGCTGACCTAACAACATTCCTTTTCTATAACTTTTAACTATATTTTTCAGAAAAATGTTAAAAATGCTGTTTTGTTTTATTCTAATTAATATCACTAAAATGGAAAGAGACCAAATGTATTGGGCCTGTCTGTTTGCATGTTAAGTGGAGTTGCCTCCTTGACATTTTTGCATCGTCAAGGGATTAAACTGGCAGCTGTCAGGCTGTTCTCATGCAGACCACAGAACTTGCCCCTCCTTCTTCATATCCAATGGAGATTTATGCCAGATGCCCAGAAGAAAGGACTGGATTTCAAAAACTTACAGTCAGCAAAAGGGGAGGGCGTGTTACAGAATTAAAAAGTGGATTGCTTCAGTGTTCACAAGCGCTTGAAAGCCTAGAAATATGTGTTGTTAACATAAATTATCTAATACACAAAACAAAACTACCATCCATTTAAGGATTCAGAAACCTGGTACAGTTGGAGAGGGATTCATCCTGGTCACATTGTTCTCTTAACTTCAGGGAAACATAGGTGATTTTGAGAGGCTTGTTACAAAAACAGTAAACTAATTTTCTTTCTTCCTTCCTTTCTTTTTATTGCTTCATTAAAATAAACAGATGATATTACCAAGAAATATCAGTGCTCAAAGTTTAGGGTCTACACTTTGAATGTATGAGTCCTATGTGCATATTTGTACGTTTTAAAAATGTGAATAATATAATATAAAACAGGTTTTTTTCTTTTCCCTATTGTTTTTCAATCTAATGTAATTTTTGCTACTCATCCTATATATGCCTTTTAGGAAATGATAACAAGAGAATAAGATTTGTTTTATGGATTTACATTTTGACATTTCATATCTATTTAAATAATTATTTCATATCTAGATCAAATCAAAAGAAGTTCAATCCTAAAAGTCTTCATGTTGTTTAGAAAGATTCTTTGTAATATTTTATTAACTTTAGCCAGTTTCAATCTATTTTGCAAAAATTATAAACCTTTTTCATTACATTACCAGACTCTAAGATGAAAATGTAAATACATTTTTAAAATATAAAAACTTCCTCTTGAAATCTGATCAGATCAGATTTTGATTTAACTTGATCATCCATTTGGTTCTTTCAATTATCTGAAAATGTACACAATTCAGTTCTTCCTTTTTTTTTTAAAGAGAGAGGGATGATGAGAGATAAAGAGAGAGAATCAATTTTCTTTAGTTTTTCATGTGGCTTTTATTGCTCTGACACTTCATTATATATGTGGTGATGGGGTTCAAATCCGCGTCCTCCTGCATGCCAGGCAAGCACTGTAACCGCTGAGCTGCTACTCCTGCCACCCTCCTTCCTTATTAACAATCATATTCTCTCAAATTCATCTTCAGCCTTTCTACCCGTGTTGAAAGCTCCAACTAAACAATATAGTGTAGATGAACTGTTTCACAGAAAAAGCTGCAAAGTATATATCTAACAAATTCTTGAATGTTTTGGAGATGTATGACTACAGAGAGAATTAATAGCAATATTAAAAAATAATGCTTACTTTACCAAAAAGTTAGCAAGACTACTATTTATATAAAGGGAGAGAATTGTATAATGGGTACTTCTAAAACAACTATTTTGAGGCATATATGCATGTTTCATATTTTTATTATATATATGGTCACCTTTGATTTAAGATGGGAAAAGCCTGCAAGAACATTTTCTGTAAAAGTTACTTATTGAAGTATATTGATAATATCATTAAGTCTACAAGTCAACTTATCTAATCTTCATTATAATTTTGGTTTGCTCTTGTTTACTTACTCCACATAAAGATAAAAACTACACTTTTCAAATTCCCTGATGGTTAATAATCATACAGAAGATTCAATCCCAGGTACAGGGTACTAGATTTAAACGTCCAGATTATTTACACTGAAAATCAATGTATTTGAGAATATATTTATAATTATATATATATATATATATAAACTCATGTTAATTAATTAATGAACATCAAGTTGTATTAGGAACAGCCTTGTGAATTGCTTTGGCCAATGCAATTTGAGCAGAAGTGTTTAAGAGCTGGGGTGCAATTTACTTTCTCCCTCTTCTTCCTGGTGCAGTCTGGATGACTGGATGAAGATGACACAGGAAGAGCCCTTCTTCAATTGGTGGTGGACATTGGTATCATCAACAACAAAATCCTTTCTTGTTTAAACCACTAAGATTGGGAATTCATTACCACAGCTTGATCCAGCCTATTTGGGCTTCCTCTCTCTGTTTTTCTCATTTTTTTTCTACCCACGTACTTATGACAGAGCACAGTATAGTGTTGTCAACCTCTTCTAAATTTAGTATGAAAAATGGAGCCAGAAATCCATGGGTAATTGAATTGTAGTATAGGAAGACAACAGGTGGGTGCTGGAGCGGTGGCTCAGCGGTTACAGTGCTTGCCTGGCATGGATGGGTACCTGAGTTCAAACTCCAGCACCACATACACAACGATGTCTCAGAGCAATGAAAGCCACAAGAAAAACTAAATAAAATTTACTCTCTCTCTTTCTCTCTCTCTCTTGCTCTCACTGTCCCTCTCTCTTAAAAAAGTAAAGAAAGAAAGAAAGACAACAGCTGACCCTTTTTGTGTCTGTATGTCTCCCAATCTTTCCTGGAAAGACCCTCCCATGTAACTTCCTCTTCTCTGAAACTATCAGCATTCACTCCATCAGTGCCCATGTTTTCCTGACATCAAGCTTGGGAAGCAGAAGAGAGGCATAGGGAGAAAAAGAAGCAATGAGCTTTGTATACCAAGGCAGTGTAAAAATCTGAAATGAATTTAGTATTATTACTCTGGTATCAGTTTCATTAATAATAAGATGATCGATATATTATTTCTGATTTGTCATCATCTATCAAAATCCATATTCTGGTATATATTTGAATTACAAAATTTCACCTTTCTTAGTATTGAAAATCCTCAAAAAGACTCATACTCTGAAGGCCTACAATCACCAAATGCCAATGGTAGATGGGAAGAGGGAAAGGAATATCCATAAATTCCTCTAGTATGCAGCTAATAAAGCATAAGTGTTATGCAAGCTTGGCACTAAATATCATCATAGCTAATTTGATAATAAGTGATTACTGCTCATGTGTGGTTGTTTGCTTTTATTGCCATTCCACTATTAAAAATTAGATTCTATTAATTTCTGTCCTTTCTGATTGAGTGTGACAAATATCTTGTGCTTTTTCATCTTGGGTTGTTCCCAATGTAAAATTATTTTTATTGAGTGGTAAATGAAGAAGAGCAATCATTGACCTGAAAATTGTAGGATTGAATTTAAAAACAAATTGAAACTATACATAGCTATTTAAATTTAAATGTTCAATTTTTTAATATTCTCTGACTACTCAGGCATATACTTAATGGTCTTAAAAATTTACCTCTGAAAATAGTCAGAAACTAACAAAAGCAGAACATTGCAAAGTCAAACAATTATTCCTCATATCTACTTACGTACATTCTCAAGGATCAGAAAATGGACCCAAATTTAAATTGTGCTAATGCTTTCTTAAAATCTCTCCAGAGCTAGCAGTATTTAGCAAGGGGAAATCAATTTTGTTTTTCTTATTAAATATAGAGTATAATTTTTTTAGTTTAGCTATATTCTTTTTAAAAATATTTTTATTAAGATGTTGTTATTGTACAATCATAAATGCATATAAAGTAACAATATGATATGCATATATTCTTAAACCAGAATTACCCCAACATCACCCACACCCCAGTCTCTTGAATCTTCTATATTTCATCCCTACAAGTGATATAAATGCTTAGATTATGAATTTTTTGGAATTAAATTATTGTATAAGTATTATTTGGATTCTCAGGGGGGTAATGAGTATGCTACATTATTGTCTCCCTAGATTCCTCCCTATTCTCCCTCCCTCCCCCTCCCTGCTTATACCCCCCACTGCTACATATCTATGGTTGCCCTAGATTATGTGTTGCTATGCCTTTGCTGGGTCTAGCACATGAGCATAACTTTTTAGGTTCTTAAAAGCCAATTAAGGAGAACTTACTGAAGAAAAGATTCAAAATAGTTGGTGTCCATTACAAAATAAAAAGCAAAAACAAACAAAAAAAATCATGATTGTCTTCTTTTCCTAGGAAAAATGCAAATTGTTGCATTACAAGGTGCAGATTAAATTTATTTAGTAAATTATGAGTTGGGGTAGAGCTCAAGTTAAACAGGTCTGAGAACCTCCTTTTCTCACATCTGATGTGGGCTCAAACCCTACTCAAGAAAAATGGCTAATTATCACCCTATACGATACTTAAAAGCTTGAAAATGTTTTTCTTTCCTTTTTCTTAATGACTGATACGTACCAAAAATTGCAGTAGTTTTAAGCTAACATGTTGGCTGAAAATACTGGAGGACCATTTCTAACTTTGAAAATTATTTGAGTGAGGCATTTTATCATGGAGGAACTCTTCTGAGGAACATCCAGGAACTGAAAACACATTTTGGCACGACTCCCGTGAAAGCAACCACAGTGAGATGATCAGTGGCAAACAAGGACTTCAAATGCAAAACTATTCAAAGGATTATACACTAACTTACTGTTTCTTCCAGGAGTTGCTTTTGTGTTGCTATTTTGTAATTCCCACTGACTCTAGAAATACCTAAATATCCTAAATAAATTTAACAACCAAAATCGATAGTATAAAGATAGGACATCCAGGGATCTTCCTACAGGAACACCTCTGTTAGGTTGCACAATAGTAACTGAGAAAACTGCTCAAATGGCAGAGAAAATACATTTTTAGTTTTCTGGTTGAAGGAAAGAGAGGTCTCCCACTCTATCCTGACTCTGGTCATGCTTTTATTTTTGCTTATTTGGTCTTCTTTTCTAGACCCACTAACTGACATAAGCAATTTTAATTACTTGGTTCTGAAACTGTTTATCTTCAGTGTTGTAGCAAATTGCAGTTATTTAGGAACAGCTGCTGCCTGCTTCGGGGGAGCTCAGAGTGTCAAGGTATACTACTCATTTAGATCTGAAGGTCACGGACGATAGGTCACAGAGTTCCTGCCATCCGGGATTCACTTGTTTTCCTTTTGTTCAGTTCACATTTCCTCTTTATCCCTTCTCCATTTTTCTCCTTGAAAGAGTGGAGATATATTGTAGTTACAATCTTTACTGGAAAAAAAATAATGTTCATTTTAATTGAAACATCTATTTTTGAGTTGTATACTCATTATTGACTTTTTTCACTTTATTTCCAGACTTTCTTTTCATGGACTTACTATCTTCATGCATATATACAGTTAACATTTTTGATGTTTGATTTTAAATAATAGAAATATCTCTTTGCTTTGATTGCCTTGAATAATATAAAGGTCACAGTATTAGTTGCAACCAACAGGAATTTATTTTTTATTTTTATTTATTTACTTTTGGCACTGGGAATTGAACTGAGAGGTGCTTTTTCTGAGCTACATTCCCACTCATTTTTTTTTTTTCGAGACAAGGTGTTGGTGTTGCTAAGTTGCTAATTAAGGCTGCCCTTGAACTTGTGATATTCCTGTCTCAGCCTACTTAGTTTCTGGGATTCCAAGTATGTACCACAGCACTTTGTTCAAGAATTTAATTTTAAAGCACTTGTAATTATTTAAAATTAATTTATTTTAGTTAAAATTAAAAGTAAGTTACCTCAAATTACTTTTAAATATAGAAGTTAAAGAAATTAAATAGTTTATGTTACACAGAATGTAAAGTTTGAGAAGGAGTTGATCATGTATGATGTTTTTTATAACTCTGGGGCCAAGAAATGTGGAAAATAAGATTAATAAGCAAAATTGAACAAGGGAGAAAATCAAGTGACAAAGCAGGGATAACACATAGTCAGCTAACCTGATAAGTTATCTGGAGCTTGAATACCTGTTATCTGGGCCAGCGTGGACGTATTTGTTTTATTCCTACATTTATCAGACTCTGAGCAATGTGGTCCTGTTGAATGTAGGAAGGTGACCTTGGGCAGTGGTGCTCTATATCCAAGGTGATGCCTGAAGCATGACATGAAGACTCTTATATTTCTAGCACTTGGAATAAAAACATCTTCCTTGAAGGCCTTTATTGCCTAATGAGAGATATTTAATAGTCATTATTGGTAGATTGTTATGTTAAACTTACTATTCTATCTTTTATCTACAATTACATAAATACCTACCATCATATTTGAAATGAAATATAGATATAAGACTGATATCAATTATAAAAATATTTTAAGTGATAATGACAGGGGGCTGAAGTGATGGCTCAGAGGTTATGATGCTTGCCTGGCATGTGCCAGGATGTGAGTTCGAACCCCAGTACCATATACACAACAATGTGTTGGAGCAAAGAAAGCCACATGAAAAACTAAATAAAATTAATTCTCTCTTTCTTTTTCTCTCATTTTTGCTTTCTCTTAAAAAATGATAGTGATAAACCATAACAGAAACTAGAACTATATATAAACATCTTCTTGTCAATTTACTTTATTTAGTTCAAATAGTCTTAGCTAATGACTAATTACAAGTTAACATGGTCATTGACTGTTGCTAAGGTCTGAATGATTCTGTCCCTCCACAGTTCATATAATGAAGCCTAATCACCAATGTAATATTGGGAAATGGGGGGGGTCTTGGGAAGATGATTAATTTTAGTCCCACATAACTGGCTTGCCTCTTCTACCAATTGAAGACACACTTAGGAGGTGTGATGAACCAGAAAACTCTCTTTAGATACAAACTTTCCCCTGTCTTAATCCTGAACTTCCTGGTTTCTAGAACAGTAAGAAATTATTTCCTATTATTTATAGGCCACCAGTTTATGATATTCTGTTAAAGCAGACTGAATGGACTAATGCAGCTGATAAATACACTGCATTATGGGCACAAGATAGTAAGAATTCTGATCTTATCACAAATATAAGTATCATTGCTGTATTCCCAATATTTTTAGTGGGAAAATAGCAGATGAGATTAGGTGATAAAGAACTAATCATATTTTCAAATCTGTTTTCATATTAGAGTGTGTAGAAGAAATGGCTTACCCAGAAGGGTCACGTAGTGGTGGGTGGAATTAGGAAACGAACATTAAAGTAGAGTTAAAATGTTTGTTCTGAGTCATCCTCCATCAACTCTGAGCTCTCTAGAGGGTTTTCTTTCCCTCCAGTGGAAGGAAGAGTAGAACTGATAAGGCAATAGGGAAGAAAGAACAAAAGAAGGAAAGGAGAGGGAGACCAGGAAAGATAAAGGAGAACACTCTAATAAAATAAACGCAGAGGAAACAGAAATGGGAATAATGAGAGAAGACACTAAATAATCATATGACTTTTTAAGTCTTCAAGGTAAATCCTTCTACCAAAAACGTTCTAGTAATTGATCCAACCCCTTAATTTGTTCTTAGCATTATTGTTATGGATGGCTTTTTTGTTTCTTTTTGGAAAAGAAACAAATATATGATTAGACTATGGTTTTTAAAATATTGAAATATAGGTTTTCACATCAAATTTTTCTATCCTTTTAGTATAACACAAATCTCTGCTTTCAGCTTTGATTTGGAAGTGAATTAAGGATAAATAGTAAAAATGCCTATAGTTTAAATGTCGAACAATAATTTTCACTGCTGACTGTAAACCTAAATATTAAAAGATCACATATGTAATACTTAGCATCTTCTTTAGAAATGACTATCTAATCATTTCTATGTGTACAGTAGTGGGAAACATTACTTTGGATGGATTCAAACTTCTCAACTTCATGTCTGAATATTTAAACTGTTTCCTTATCTGTTTAAGAGGCATAACAATATTCCATCTTATGGTTATTTTGAGAAACATTCAAGTTCCGATTTTAATGTACTTATAATATCTGGCAAATGGAATGTGGCCAATCCATCTCATCAGCTAAAATTACCACAGTAGATTCTTATAAATTGGTTTACAAGTCTAACATGAAACTTTTAAAGAATATGTTGATTCCAATTACTGTCAATACTATATATTCATCCTCAGTACTAGTCTACAAAATCAAGACGTCATCAAGATAAATGCCACTTTGTCATTGTGTTAGCAATTCTAAAGGTGGTTTCCATATCTGACATTTGGGGACTCTTCCTCTAAAGTCAGACTTTAAAATATCAAACGAAGTACAAAAAGCTACTGATGATTATATCCCAATCACTCTGATTTTGTAGGACTTGGACTTCTGAAAATGTATACAGAGAACTCCAGTGGAAAAAAATTCTTATTGTCCATGGTAGGTTGGAGGTGAAATTAAAATGTAGATACCCTGTAAGTTGGAGGTTTCTTCTAGAAACATTGTGGTACAAATAGAGAGTGAGCTCCTGTGCCTAGAGGCAATTGATTCCAAAATCCCTTAATTGAATTGCATTTACTTAAGTTGACATTTATGATCATGGTGAATGTAATAAGCCAAACACAGAGACTTAAGGTTTGAATGTTTTCTTTCATACATGGAGCTGGAGTAAAACCTAGGAGAGAAGGAAAGTCAGTCAAATTTAATTAATAGACCCACCAAGTTTGAAAAAGCATAAATTGGGGAGCTATGTAGCTGTAGCTATGAAAGGAGAAGGCTGAGGGTAGAGGGAGTAGAGTGGGAAGGAAGAGAGGGAGGGAAAAGGGGAAATACAAAAATATAAAGAACTCAAGAAAAAAAGAGGAACTGGAGAGGTAGGTGGTTCAGTTGTTCAAGCACTTTCCTGGCATGAGTGGGGACCTGGGTTCAATTTCCATATATACAACTAAATGTTGGAGAAACAAAAGACAGATGAAAGAATAAATAAAATTGATTCTCTCTTTCCCTCTAATGTTCCCTCTCTCTCTCTTAAAAAAAAAAAGAATTTTAGGATTCTATTGGATAAGAAAAAAAGTTGACATGTATGTTAAATATGTGAATTTTAAATCTCAACATGCATGGAAACTACAATTTCTCTTACATAAGAATTTTCAAGAGCTGTATTTTAAGGAGGCCCTGTAATCATTGCAAAAATAAAGAAAAAACCTTTATAAGGAATGAACATATCCCTATTAAAATTCTACTCTTTCCAAGATATGAATCCATTCATCTCTATTACATTAACTTAAAAGTTGTGACAAAATAAGTGTTATGTAATGCCATGAAATTCTAAGTGTTTCTGTGAAACCACACCTTTCCCCTATTTAATTGAATCTTAATAATTATCTCCTGATTTTTTCATTCAGTATGCATTTTTAAATTCTTGTTATATTTAGATGCCACTATAGACAGTAAGAGGTAGTAAACTGTCATTCATATTGCATCACATCAAGGGTATAATACTATTGACATGTCTATCATTGATGATATTAACCTTACTGACCTGCATGTGTTGGTGTTTACCAAGTGTCTCAGCTGTGAAGTTATATTTCCTCCTTTAGGAATGAGTCATTAAGTGTACCCAACAATCAAAGGGTGAGTAGTGATACTCCAACTTCTTCACAGGAAAGTGTCTACATATTTGAAATTCTTCTATACAGGTGATGAATCTATTCCCCTGTGTTTATTTGTTGTTTTCTACTATTTTTATATTAGTATGGATAAAACAGATTTCATGGAAGGAAATTCTATGTGTTTCCTATACCTGTAATTTGTGTTTATTACCCATTAATTCATCCAATCTTAGCCAGAAATAATATTGGGATTATATATTATTGCTTTCTCATTTTGAATGGAATTTAGCTACTTCAAATCCACAGGAAACATATCTTGCAAATAATATTTTGATGATGTAGACTTCATTACTCTGTGATTCCAAGAAATGGGTCAGAAGTTATGTAGTTAAAATTTTTGTTCTTAATACTGTATCCTAAGGAGTTTAGATATGAGCTTTATGGAAACCTTTAAAGCAATCTAACCATGTAGTACTCACAAACATGCATGTAAATTGCTTTACTAATAAGCACAACTTCTATGTGATATTGCTGATTAAAAGCACAGGTCTTTCTGATCCCATTCTTCACTCTTTATTCCCTGAATGTCCATTGATTTCCATGCTACATGAATCTACATTATTTACACTTCATTTAAGCACTGAATTTATAAAGAAATATTATGAATGTAGCCTCTCGTTAAGATAGCCTGAGTTCCTCAGCTGGCTAAAAATCTTCGGGAAATTGCTTACTCACTCAAACTGATTCTGTATTTATAAATTGGGATGGAAGGATTGACAACAACAAAAATAATAATAGCTTGTACGGGTTAAATAAAGTGATGAATGATCACAGTTTTTTTTTTCCTATGGTGCCTGGCACAGTAGTTCTCACTGCTGGCTGTCATTTCCAAGATCATTTTTATGCTGTTTACTTTCTCCATCATTGTTGATGTGAGACAGTCCTATATTGGAGGTCTACTTCTCCAGGAGACAAGCCTGAGACAGATTAATTCTAGAGATTGTGTGATTGGGAATAGAGGCAGGGAGGACAGGAAAGAGAAGACACTAAATGAGGCAAGAATAGGTGAAGTCTAGTCTCAGCCTCATGCCATAGAGAGTTCTAGAGTGAAAATTGGTGAGACTGTCCAATTTAAAGGTGATCAAACTTGATTGTTGTCCACTGCACTATTTAGCAATTGGCTACAAGTGGAGGAGAATATAGGGTGACAGTGGTGCTGAGCATCTGAGACATAAATAGGCCCCAGAGCTTCAAGTGTCTGTGGACCGTCCTCTGAAGACTGTTCTAGGTAGAAGCAACACCAGGAAATTGAATCATGACCAGCAGTGTCACACAGAGCCAGGGTGAACATGGGAGGTATCTGAGTGGAACATCAACAGTACCTGGTGTGACTTTTCCTTCCAAAACACATAATAACTCCCTGAAGAGAATTCCAAGTACTTCATAAGCTCCGCAGATTGCAGCAATGTTTTTTAAAAAGAAAACCTGGCATCATATATCTGAAAACTTTTCCTTTAACAAAATAAGATTTGGTTGTTGTGGTTGTATTTTTTTTTTAAAACAAGATTATTTTGTTCACATTGATCTGTGGTAGAGAAGATTTAGTTCTCTTCCTGGAAACTGAAATATTTATTAAGAATTGTTCATGGAAATGTTTGCATGGACATTTTCCAAACTGCTACTTACAATACAACATTACAAATGTTATATAGCTGTGGTTCTCTAGGTCGTGGTGCATTCAACCTTCCCCTTTTGTTTAGTACCTGTCCTTGTCTCCACCCACACACACTGATTCTTTTTATGGGAACGGAGATCTGGGATTCAATTTGCTTTCAAAAATGCTCAGCCAAGATTGAGAACAACCAGATTGCAATAAAAATTAGCAGTTGGAAAATAACAAATCGTGTAACTTTTATAAAACATAAGTAAAGAAATCTGCCTCATCTTGAAATTATTTCACTAGAAAATTTTAATATTCTATAATCACAATTTAAAATATCCCAATAAAGAAAATAAAGATTATTTTCATGTATAACTAGTATCCCTTAAAAATTATCTTAAAAACTCATCTTCTCTCCTACTCCTTCCAAAATAGGAGTCCTATCTGTAAAGAAATATGAATAATAACAATGAGGCAAACTAATACATTAATTTAAGTATATAAATAATATAGTTAAAATTTTGAGCCAGTAAATAAGTAAAAATAACCAAAGTGAAATTTTGCTATATATAAAAATGAAATACTCATAAGGAAATACAAATACCTCAAAGAGATTCAAGCTGGAATTATTTAATTTGTATGGTTAAACTAGTTCTAACATAATTCCAGTCAGATGGAAAGGCTAAAAAATTCATGTCATAATATTTTCCTTTCTCTGAAATTAACATTGAAAGTTTCAATAGCATATTTCAAAAATGAAAGCAAGTTAAGCAGTTTTAATTACTTTATTGGCTATTAAAGGAATGACAATGTTTTAATTAGTTTCTAAATAATCTGCAGTTTTCCTCCAAAGTATTATCTGTCAATAGTATCTCCTAAGAAGCAGCTGCACATGTAAGAAATAAAATTCAGGGTCTTTGCAACAACGCAATATGCAAAATTGCATGTAAAAACATCCATACTATTTTTTTAAATTACTGAGTTATAGTTTTTTAAGGAATATCAAGGAATATGAAAAGCAATAATTGACAAAAATAGTAAGTGTGAAATTTGAATATAAGATGTGCCCAAAAGATATGGCCCTTAATTGCTAAAAGTTCTATAGTGTTGATTTTTACTGTAACTGCATAAATATTACATTTCAAAAACACCAGTTTTGCTTTTCCTACCCACAAAATTAAAAGGAAAAAAAAAAGCTGCCATTGTGTTTATATTGGCTTTTCTAAGTTTGCCAGATAAATGTCTCAATTGAGAACTGTAACTGGGATTTATAGGGCTTGAAATATGAAACATATCTTTCATGTTGGAATTTTAAGTGTTTTATTAAGCAATAGTAAGTTCTATTCAGTGCTTAAACAAAACAAACCACAAAATAAGTGTGTGTGTACTTAGCTTTCCCTTGGGAACCACCAGATAAAGGAGAGAGAGGAATGAAATGTCCCTGTATTCTCTAATTGTCTTATTTCACACCACAGTAGTGTTTTTACGTATTTTGGAATATACATTTGCACACTTCTCAATTTACAAACCTAGCAAGCATTCAGACGTGCGCACGTGTGTGTGTCTGTGTGTCTGTGAGTCTGTGTGTATAAATATTTGCAAGAGCAATTTATAGTACTAGGACCTATGTTATAAAATGTCTGACAAAGTAGCATGTAATTGACTCTAATAGAATGAAGAGAGCAAGTTTCAATTATTTTTGGAGGGATTTTAAAATGCAGGTGGCATACATTAATTTGATTTCATAATGAAGTTTTCAAAGTTTATAAAAGAATTGTTCGGATGATTCTGCAAAAAGAAATCTTTCATGGAAATACTACTTTTGTACTTTTTAATGCAACCTAACTCTTTAAAAATATGTTCCATTTTTGACATTTTACTTTTTTATTTATTCTCTGTGGCAATAATGGTGTTAAATGATTTGAGGTGAGAAGTATTTTAAAATGATTCTTTTTAGACTTATTAATCTGTTGGAAGAAAAATGGACAACTAAAAAACATGGTAGAAACATCATCATTATTACATTAACAAATATAATGAAGTTAGAACTCTTTGTAAAATACTAATATAGACAGAACTGAATAAAAATGGACATTCTGTTCAAAAATTGCCATGAGCAATCGTGGAATGATAAGTACAGAATTACACTCACCTTTATGTGAATTAAAGAGTTTAACTACAACTGGCTATTTAATTGGTCTAGTTGTAACACCACTGTTACCTCCCTCAGGATGTGCAGAATTTGATAAATGGAAATTCAGAGGTTTTATTAAATTTTAATTGCATTTTATTAAGGTACAGAGAAAAGACATTTTTGTGGTTTTCTTATTATCATGGTAATTTGCCAAGGGAAGGATTTTAATGGTTTAAATACTAATTATTCAAAGATACATTAAGCTCTACAAAAAGAAAAATGGTTGCTCAGAGCATTGGACATGCTGAGGAATAAAAGATAACATTTGATACAACAACTCATGCTGATCCTCTGAAAAGGAAAACAGTTGGATTAGGAAAAATCTGCATCTCATGAAAAGCATAATAAAGAGGAATAAATATTCATCCATTCAAGAAATTTTTATAAATTGCCTTGTTTGTGTACCAGTAACTTGTAGGGACTGGGTTTAAAAAGTTAAATTACACAGGGTCCTGCCCTTTGGGGGGTAACTGGGAGGCAGAAAGAGAATAAGCAATAATACATGATGGTGCTGTAAAATCTGAGAATTCTACAGAATTCCAAACAAAGCATCATCCAACTAAAGCCGGTGTAGGGGGGCAAATGGAGAAGATTCTCCAGAAATATAAACTATTTTAACTGAATTATAAAGGTATAGGCATCCCAGGTGCAACCTAATAAAGCAGAGAATTACAGACCTGGAGAAGAGAAGGGCCAGATGACTAAACATTTTATTTGCAAAGCTAGGAAGTTTAGAATTTATTCCAAATTTTAAGAAGAAACACTGGTATTGTCTTACCATCCCACTTAAATTTAGGTAACATTTTCATGTTTCAAGTGTACTCAGTGCAGGATTTATAATAAGCCAAGGACCCAGTGATTGGTGATTTGCAAAGATTTGGCAGGGGTATGGGGAATTAACTGCCTACCACCTGTCTTTTTTTTTTCTTAATCAATCATCTTCATATTCCAGGTGTCTCATTGACATTAGTTGCTTAGCTAATATCTGAGCCTTCCACATTTGTTATACCCTCTTTCAGTTAGGTATGACCACATGACTGGCTCTGATCAATAGATTATGTCAAAGGAATGAAGATTTGTCATGGGTACCTCCTACTTTCTTTCTTCCCTATGATGTAAACAAAACTACGTGCCTCATATGGTGCTGCCTCAACATGGGAAAAATATTCATCTGTTTGAATTCCTGTATGACTACGTGGAGTAGGGTTCATTTGACCCCTTCTCCAGCCACCACTGGCATTCCTGGGTGAATTACAATATGAGTTGTAAAATGTTTACTTGTATTTATAACAGTCAAGCATAAATACAATATTTTTTCTTCCCCATCAACTTAACCATTCACTTCTATGATTATACATTAATTTGTCTGATTGATTACTAATAATTTCATTTTCAAACATCTCATCTCTTATTTTTCCCACCAGATCTACAAAATATTCGTATTCATGCTATTGCTTAATTTCCTTGAGACTTCAAACCTTTGATCCAATTATATTTTGATCCACTATACTTGTCTCCTTCACATGCTTGCATTCCTCCCTTACTAGATCTCAAGACTATCATTATGGTCACTCCCTTACAAATTCTGTAACTCCCGTGTCCCTTGTTTGCTTTTTAATGCTTGCCTGGAAAACTTCAAATCTATTTAAGTTCAATTCTGACATCTCTGTACCTGGACTCTTGCAAATAAGTATCTGGAAAAGACACCATAATGGGCTAATTTTTCTCACTTTAAACTCATGACTTCTGAATACTAAATAAATGTTTTCCTCACCCATTCATTCTCCTACTACTTTTAACTACAGTTTTAAACCTTCTTTCATCTCAAATCTCCATTGCATCCGTAAAATGCACTTATAGTTGATTACATTTCTTTCATTTCTCTAACAAAATAGCAACTAGAAAACATCTGTGTTATCCATATTTCCAAATCAATTTAAAATAAGAAAGATTTCTTTTGGCTCATGATTTTATAGGTATGAGTTCATGGTCACTTGACTCTGTTGCCTTGGGCCTTTTGTGAGATTAAGCATCATGGTATCACAGTGGAGAATGCCTGGGGGAACATATTTATTAAACTTATGATGAGCAGGAAATAGAGAGACAGAACGAGATACAGGCACAGAAAAAGGAAGGAGATATGAAAGGATTGGGGAAAAAAATAAACCTTCCCATGGCATAATCTGGTGACATACTTTCTCCAACTAAACCCCACTTTATATAATTTTCATCTCCTCTCACTAGTCTATTCAACTATGAATCCATCAATGGATTAATTCATTGATGATATCAAAGTCCTAATGATCCAATCACTCCCCCAAAGCCCCACCACTGAACATTGCTACACTGAACCAAGCCTTTAAACCATGCACTTTTCAGGGGCATTCCTGATCCAAGCCATAAGATTTTGCCCCTGGTCCCCAAAGGCTCTTCTTGCTCATTTAACAATGCAAAAACATTCACTCATTTCCAAAACTCCCCATAGTCTGAATAGTTCCAGCATTTCTCAAAAGTCCATGTTCAAATTCTCCTCTGAGACTTAATGCAATATTAAGCTGTTAGTACCTATGAAATAAAAAAAAGTACATACTTCCAATATGCAATTGCACAGGGTAAATATTTTCATTACAAAAGATAGGAATGGGAGCACAGAAAGGGGGACAGAGACCAAAGAAAGACTGAAACAGAATAGGAAAACATCCAGCAGCCAGGGCATAAGCTGGTGCGATGTGAACTCCAAAGGAGTTGAACAGCCTTATGGCCTAGCTGGTTGCAGACCACATGGCCTCTCTCTTTGGCCAGATCTCACCACCAGCAGCTTTCCTCAGCAGATGTTCTACATTCCTGGCATTTTGAACTTCCTGGGGTTTCAGTCAACTTTGTCATCACTGTAACCAATGACTCGAAAGGAATAATGTAGAAGAGGAAGAGTTTATTTTGGTTCATGGTTTCAAAGGTCTACTACCACAGATGGCCAATTCCGTTGTTCTGGGATAGAGGTGAGGCAGAATACTATGGGAAAGGTATGGTGGAGGAAAGCAGCTCAGGAAATGACAGCCAGGAAGCAGAAAGCACCCAGCAACAAAATACAATGCCCAAAGGCACATGACCAGTGACCTGCTTCCTCCAACCAGATCATATCTTCTAGTGGTTACTACACAGTTAAGCCATTTTAGTGGTTTAGTTCATCAATCAGGTCAAACCTCTCATAATCTAATTATTTTATTGCTGAAAATTCTTGCATCATCTCACACATAGCTTTTGGGGGATGCCTCAAATATAAACTATGACATGGAGTCTTCACTGAAGCTTTAGCTTTACTTTTGAAACCTCAGATATCACCCTTTCAGGGGTTGTCTGCAGGGATTTCAATATTACCACACATTTTCTGCTCCTTCTAAATCTTGGTGGAAATTTCTCTAAATCCCCAACTCTTGATTTTTGCATGTATTCAAGACCGACATCACTTGGATGATTGTAAATTCTGCTAGCAGTGAGAGAAATAGCCTGGCCAATATGGACCTCAGCTATGGTGGCCTCTGAGTATCTACAGAGTGGACACAGTAAAATTATTCCTGGGGAAACAACTTCCCAGACCACTGGGTGGGAACAGGACACCCAGGTAATCTCTTCTCAAAGCAGGTTCCTTCAAACAAGTTTATACATTTATGTCTTTGAGGCTGTGTTGCGTGGGGTCTGACAAATTCCTAAGGTTCACTGAAAACATCCTTGCTATTGATTTGTGCAAAGTACTTGGCTTCATCTCAGTGATACTATCTCTTCAACAGCCATACCCTCCTCATGTGCAATTTTAAACACATTCCTTTTCTGGCACAAGAGCAAGTTTTCCAAATCTTTCTGCTCTGAATTTTGCTCCAAATTCTTACAGCTAATTTAGATAAAATCTTCTAGCAATACCCACGTTGCTTTTGAATTTTGCTGTGCTACCTCCAACAGATAAAGTATTCTATCAGGTTTAAATTCAGTCTCATACAGTCTTGTGGCATGGACAAAATGTAGTCAAGTTATTTGCAAAATGTATCATGAATGTCCTGGTCCATTTCCCAGTACATTCCTTGTATCATTATTCCTATCTGAAATGTCATCAGTTCAGTCTTTAATGTCCACATTCCTATCAGCATTCTGGTCTTCTGAACTCACACCTGAATCTAGCTTTGCTCATATCATTCCAGTAGCCTTACTTCTGATTCCAATGTTTTGTTTTGCTTTATTGCATTCTGTAGTAGGGACTGAGATTAAAACCAGGGCACTCTATTACTGAGGTACATATCCAATACTTCTTTTATTTATTTTTGTTGTTGTTGTTAAATTTTGTACTTTGAGGCAGGGGCTTACAAAGTTATTGCAGGTCGTTGCAAAGTTGCTGAGGCTAATCTTTTGCTTATGATCCTCCTTCCCAGCCTCCTAAGCATTTGGGATTACAGGTGTGCATCATTGCACTTAGCTCATAATTTCACTTTTTGTTGTTAGCAAACTTGCCATTGCTGTGACCAAGTACCTGTAAAAGTCAATTTAGAGGAGGAAAAACTTATTTTTACTAACAGTTTCAGAAGTCTCCGTCCAAGGTAACTTGGTTCTGTTGCATTGGGCCTTTGATAAGGCAAAACATCATGATGGGAGTATGTGGCTCAGCAGAAGTCATCATCTCATGGTGGATAGGGGAGAGAGAGAGAGAGAGGGATTGAGAGATAGAGAGAGAAGAAAAGGGGCTGGGTATGAGATTTATCCTCCCAGGCATGCCTCTACTACTTCCAACTAAGCCCCACCTCATACAGTTTCTATCACCTCCCAATAGTCCATTCAATTATAAACCCAACAATGGATTCATAAACTGATGAAATCAGAGTCCCCATGTTCAAATTATTTTCAAAAAGCTTCACCTCTAAAGTGTTCTGCACTGGGGACCAAGCCTTCAAAACATTTTTTTTTTTGGCTGTTATATATTTTTTTTTTGAGCAACCTTACAAGATTTTAACAAAACAATATAAAATGTGTATAAGATGTGTATATATTCTGGACATTGCAATTATCCCCAGGAGTGCCCCCCCCAATTACCCTCCCTTATCCCTCCCTTCCCCTTCTCATTATAACTCTAAAAATAGTATTAGATTGTAAAGCATTACATCTTATCTGAATTTAACTCATGTTTCTAGACCAACTTTCCCATTGTCCAGGGTCTAGTCCCCACCTCCACAGATGAGTGGAGACAATCGACCCTTAGATCTCTGGGTTAAGCTGATTTTACTCATCATGATCTCTTCCATAACCATCCATTTACCCTCGAAGGCTGCAATGTCATTGTTTCTAATTGCTGTGTAATATTCCATGGTATAAATGTACCACAGTTTTTGGATCCATTCTTC
>PVKS010033273.1:0-21852 GCA_004027875.1 Aplodontia rufa
GAGAGAGAGAGAGAAGCAATCTTTATTTAGTTTTTCATGTGACTTTCATTCCTCACTTCATTGTGTACGCGGTGCTGGTGTTTGAACTTGCGTACTCACGCATGCCAGGCAAGCACTGTAACCGCTGAGCCACCACTCCAGCCCCAGCTATTGCTAAATCTTACAAAACTGTAAAGCAGATAATATTGCTCTTACTTGGCAAAAAAGGAAACAGACTTAACATGTTACTCATTTTTAAATTTGTTTTATCTACCACAACTAGACTCACTAAGCTCTGCTAAGTTGTACCTCCCCTAGAACATCCTGCAGGTTCAGAAAACCCAAGCTGGAATGGCCTTATCGATGGGCTTAAACTTTAATCTTTGAATTCTACAGCTGACAGAATCAGGCTAGTTGAATTTACTTTAAAAATCAAATTAGTGTATAAACCTAAAATGTTTGGGAGTGGTAGTCTTGGCCCTAGCTCCTAAGCCACTTCTTAGATCCCAGATAGCAAGAAAAGGCTGAGATAATTGGGAGGTATTTTGTGCAAACCACAGCCAAGTGAGGTCAGAATGAAATGATTTGTGTCTGAGTGTGGGTGCTTTGGCTTGACTTTGCTGCTGAATACACTGTGATTTCTTGTGCTGCAGCATATTCCAGGTTCAAAGTCAGACAAATATACCTCAGCCATACATGTTGGAGCAAAATCAATTTCTATGACAAATGGTGTGATTCCTGTCCTGTCTTGGGGTAGTGTTGGCAGCCACATCTGAGCACAGCACATCCATTCCTGAAAGGCACAGCTCTCTGTGTACTGTAAGTGCTAGTTACCATGAAATGTTTTAGACTGAACTTCAATGTGCAGGGAAAGAAACCAAAACTAATCATTTCATCAGAACATCTGAGGTGAACTTTCAAGGAGGAGGCCCACTGCATTTGGTCTTCTAGAAGTGGAATTTGAAAACGTAGAAATGGGACTGGAAGAGCTGGGGTGCTGAGGGTATTCCTAGTTGAGAAGGTAAGAACTAGAAAGGGGGCCATGTGATAGGCGCAGAGTTGGGAGCTGAGAGTACACGAAGGCTATGGGCTGGGAAGACTGATGGGGCGTGCAGGAGGCAAGACTGTCAGTGGAAGTAACTAAAACCCAATTCAAATTAGGGGAATTGAAAAAGTAGGGAATACAACGTCTGTTGCATCTGGGATACTCAGGGATGCTGCAGGGCTCAGGCATTTTAGATCCAAGTGTTAAAAATGTCCTCAATTTCTCTCTGTCCCCCATTTCTTCAGCTGTGCTCACTGCCTCTGACTCTGCTCTGCAGACCAATTTCCTCCAGGCAACCTGGCAGGTCTGGGGAGCTAGAAAGCGGGGAATGAGCTCAGTCATTTCCCCAACAAGCCACATCCCAGGTCAGGGCTTTGCTCAGAGGACAAAGGAAAGCCATTGAGAGATCTTACTCAGGGCCACGGTGTGAGCATCCTTGAGCTTAGAAAGACCACTATGCACAATGGTGAAACGGGGAGGGGCAGCCAGGAGAGCCGTGGAGCACTCAGAATGAGTCGTGACAAGGACCTGAATCGAGGCAGTAGCAGGAGGGTGGAGAGGGCGTCTCCTATGTGAGGAATGCTGGAAACAGCAGGACCTGGTGGTAGAGGGGCACCAACAAGGCTCCTGGCCAGTGTTGTGACCTGAGCTGCAGCTGCATGGCAACACTGGTCACCAGGAGGTGGGCTGAGGGAGAAGGCTGGCTTTGCCAAGGTCAAGTGTAAAGTTCTAGATCTTTATTGCTGTAAAGCAGCCCTGGCTTTTCCCTCCCTCTTAGGCTGATCACGTCCCCTTCGTGCCTGCCACTCAGGGATTCTATCACACCCATTGAGACAGGGAAAATAAGCAGCCACGGACAGTCCTGCTGAGAACACACTGCCGGGGAAGTCGGGCTTGGGGAGTCGGAGAGCATACTCGGCATTTTAAAACCTTGTTATTTTTAAGGCCCTAAGCTCCAGAAATGAATTCAGAAAGAAAATGGGGGGGAAAATAGCAAGACAGATAGCAGGAGCACGGCCTCTGCTCACAAAGGCTGTCAGGTGAAACCAATTTGGACGGCTCAGCTCAGTCTCGGCTCATGAACTTCACTTTACCTCAGAAGAGTCCTTCAGCTCAGCCCTGGTACCACACACACACACACACACACACACACACACACACACACACGGCAGCACTGGGTTTCACAGCGATTCAGCACAAAAAGAATAAAAGAAAGCTTGCTTCATTTTTTAAAGTGGTAATCTCTGTGGTTTTGACCTCACAAACTGATTTATAATGAGAAATATATAGACATGGTCTTTGTCTAGTTTTATGGCACAAAGTTCCTAAAACCTTTGAAGTATGTTGAATCATAAGTTTCTTTGGGGACACTAATGAAAGAATTGAGGCTGGGGGCTCCAGGATAGCCTCAGGAGACCAGGGGAACCAACCATGTGAGCAGAGGGTTAGAACTTTCAGTCCCCCATCTTCCACCCTCCTTCAGAAAACTGAGAGGAGCTGAAGGCTAAAGTTGATAACTGTGTTCATCAGCTTTTTGTCATTGTGACAAAATTCCTGAGATAAACAACTTAAAAGAAAAAAAGGTTTATTTTGGCTTACCATTCATTTCACAGGTTTGAATCCATAGTTGGTTAGCTCTGTTGCTTTGGAGCCTGTAGCAAGGTGTAACATCATGAGGGAATGGTGGAACAATGCTGCTCACCTCCTGGTGGCAAGGAAGCAAAAGTGAGAGGAAGAGGTCAGGGTCTCAGTAGCCCCTCCAAGGCCACGCCCCTAGTGACCATACTTCCTCCCACGAGGGCCTCTTTTTCTTTGGCGCAGTGGTGGGGTTGAAGGGAAGTACTGGGGATTGAATCCAGGGTCACTTAGCCACTGAGCCACATCTCCAGCCTGTTATTTTTTTATTTTGAGACAGGGTCTTGCTAAGTTGCTTAGGGCCTCACTAACTTGCAGGGGCTGGCTTTGAAATTGCAATCCTCCTGCCACAGCCTCCTGAGCCTCTGGGATTACAGGCATGCACCACACACCCAGCTGATCCTCCTTCTTAAAGGCCTTACCACCTCCCAGTAGTGCCACAGGCGGGAAAGTAACCTGAGCCTTCGAGGAACACCTGTGCAAACTGTAGCAACCACCAGTGACCAAGGATTTCACCACGAGTCACGGCTATATAATGAAGCCCCCATAGCAACTCAAAAGGACAGGATTGAGAGAGGATTCAGATTGCTGAACACGTGGAATATGTCTGAACACCTAGAGAGGGCTTGGAAGCACAAAGACCTTCCCCTACTGCCCTGCATATTTCCAAACCTGCTGCTCATCTCTATTTTATGTAATCCTTTAATAAACCAGTAAGTGTAAGTAAAGCACTTTTCCTGAGTTCTGTGAGATGCTCTAGCAAAGGACTGAACCTGAGGAGGGGGTCGTGGGAACTCCCAGTTTATACTCTGTTGGTCAAAAGCATAGGGCATAACCCGGGATTTGGGATTGGCATTTGAAGTTGGGAGCAGTCTTGTGGGACTGAGGGTTTACCTAACCTGTGGGATCTGACTCAGCTTCAGGGACATAAAGTCAGAACTGAATTGAATTAGATACCCATGTGGTTTCTGACGGAGAATTCATATTTGAGGAAAATCCCCTGACACATTTTGCTGATCAGAGGTGAAGTATTTTATGTTAAGTGTTCGAATATAGTAGGAGAAAATAGTTTGCAACCCTGCTGTGATATTATACAAATGTTTACAACTTAATATATCAAATACTAAATTGTTATTTACAGTCTCTCCCTCCCCAACAAAATCGTTCTCTTGTCTCAGGCTTTGCCATTTGACTTAATGGCACCACCCACGACTCAATGGCTCAAGCCCAAATGCTTAGCATTATCCTGAATTCCTTCACCCTCCCACACGTGATCCATCAGTATTAGCACCTAGACAAGCTACCTCCTAAAGATAACTAAAACTCTATTCAGCATCCTCCCTTTTATACCCAGTTGTGTATTTTGGCATCTATATACCAGGAAGTGTATTCAAGGTAATTTGTAGCTATACTTTTTTTTTAAGAGAGGACAGTGAGAGACAGAATCAATTTTTATTGAGTTTTTCACATGGTTTTCGTTGCTCTGACACTTAGTTGTTATGTGGGTTGCTGGGGTTTGAACCCATGTACTTGCGCATGCCGGGCAAGCACTGTAACCATCGAGCCACCACTCCAGCCCCAGCTATACTTATTTTTCATCAGTGCATTAAATTTGCATACAATGATGGGATTTGTTGTTACATATTCATACATGCACACAACGTAACAACACAATTTAACTAACATCCCCCCCAACACTCCCCTCTCCCAGCTCCCATCTCCTTGTCCCTTGCCTCTGCCCCTATAGCTAATATTTATGTCAAAAACTTGGAAGTCATTCATTACTCAGGTTATGGCCCCTGCCTACATCTTTATCTGGTCTTCTATAATCTCCCCATCTTTGTTCCTTTAGTCACTGGAAAGTGTTTCACTCTTTGACGCCTTGGACCTTAGTTCTTGCTGTTAACTCCACCTGGAACATTCTTCTCCCTCTTTCCCCTCACTGGTTCGTTATTATCCTTTAATTCTGTTTAAACTGCAATATCCTCAGAGACACTTCCTCCGCAAACCCCTGAAACCTTGCTCTCTTGGGTTTCCATCATTACATGCTATGGTCTGAACATTCACATGCTTAAAACTAATCCCGACACAACAGGACCAAGAGGTGGAGTGTGGAGTCCTTAGGTGACAGGTCTTGAGGGCAGAGCCTTTACAAATGGGATTAATGCCTTTATAAAAGAGGCCAGAGGAAGCTTGTTAGCCCCCTCCACCAAGTGAGGACTCATGGAAGGCACAATGAGGAAGTGGGCCCTCATCAGACTTCAAAACTGCTGAGGCCTTCATCCGGGACCTCTCAGTTTCTAGAACTGTGCAATAAATTTTGGTTGTTTATAGCTTAGCCAGTCTGAGCTATTTTGTTATAGCAGCTCAAACAAACGGACACTAGACAATTTTTTTTCCAATACCTATGGGCTGACTTATCATATTTTCCCACAAGAGCATAGCTTTCTGAGGACATGAAGGGTTTGTGTATATGATGCCCTACATCCTACTTCCACCTAATTTAAAGAGCACCACAGAAAATCATGATAATGAATGAGTGTCTGCAGTGTTCCTTTATTCACAGAAGTAGTAAGGCTGCATGACTCACGGGCAGAATTGTCTTCCAGAAAAAGATGTGTAAGCCCTAACTAACCCCATTATGTATGAATGTGGTTACAGGGTCTCTGTGTGCAGCTAGTTAAGATGAGGTCATACTGGATTAGAATGGGTCTGGTGTCCTTAAGAGATGCATGCCCACGCACGCGTGTACACACACACACACACACACACACACACACGGAGAACGTCATGTGATAATGGAGGCAGAAACTGGAGTGCTACATCCACAGGCCAAAGAATGCCAAGGACTGCTGGAAACACCAAAAGCTGACCCTCCCCCAGTCCCCTGCCACCAGTCCCCTTGCTTTCAGACTTCACCCAGAACACTAAGACAATAAATTTGTTGTTTTAAGCCCCCTCATTTGTGGTACTTTGTATGCACAGACCCACTGTTACTTGGGTAAAATGATACTATGAAAAGATTTCTAAAATGAAAAACAGCTCAAAGATTTGTGGATTTTCTGAATAATAATTAGGAAGAGACTTGGAGGCCCTGAAACATCTAAAGCAGGTATAACCAAAACTTTTATTTCATCTGAACCAATGTCACCCCAATCCTGAGAACAAGAAATACCTAGCTGATTTGTCAAGCAATTAAATTGCTCATTAAACTTTTGCCACCTGATCTGGAGAACAGAAAAATCACATTAGAGTGATGTTAGAAGATGTTCTCATTGTGTATTTTAGTATCTATATTTTTAAAAGTCGTGTACTGATAATGAAGTTACAGCAGGCTTTTAGGACATCTTTGAACATAAATTGCATTAACTCGGATATCTCGGTTCGCCAGGAGTAATGGAATTATCAATGCCAGAAGCCATGACTTCCTTGGAAATGAAGACAGTATTTTTCCAACTGCTATAAATAATTACGTTTAGAAGCCCTGTATCATTGAATCAGAACTTAAATTTTCATCTGTATCTTTGAGATGGCTTAAAGTGGGAGCAGCATTTGAAAGAAAATCTATCCAGAATTTAATTTATAAAAGTGATGACTAAATATTGGAAAGGAAATGACTATTGTTGAATACTGGGTCATGGACAGAACATAGCCTAGAATTACCACCACATGGGGGTTCTACCCACACTCAACAACTTAACTGGTGGTTAGAACTTGTGCCCCTAACTTCCTCCTTGAGCTCTGGTATTGTTCACCTGTAGAGTAGGAAGGTAAGAACTAGATCATTTCCAAGATCCTTTAAAGCTCTACAATAATGCTGTCTCTGGACAATTTCTTCTTATTCTGCAGCATATTTATATGGGTTCAGGATTTCATAGTTGGTTTTCGCCCTTTTTTAACACAGATGTGCCAACAGTGCCTCTACTTGCTGAACAGGCCAGCCAGGGGCTAGGACTGGAGGAAGGAGTCTTGCTGAAGCAGCCTCTTGCCTCTGGTGCCTCAACTACAATTTGTGAAATCTGTTTTTTGCACAATGACGTGCAGGAAACAAAGAAGCCTCCCCTCCACATGGGACTACCCTTGCCAAGTCGTGGACCATGAGGTGGCGTAAACCAGAGGCAGCACCACTTCCTAACTGCATAAGGCACCAGAATGGCTAGCACAGGCCTTGCTGTCACTATCCTCAATTTCAATCTGAGAGGCTACCAGACTCCTTTCTTGTTTCAGAGAAGATAATTAAAGAATACACTTATTTTTAATGATTGCTGTTAATTTATTAGTTTTATTGTCACTATTCTTTTTTTTTCAGGGCTGAGGTCCGAACTTGGGGCTTTGCGCGTGCTAGGCAAGCGCTCTGCCACTGAGCTAAATCTCCAACCCCTATTATCACTATTCTTTAGAACTGATGGAAAGCTTGCATGCACATGAATCCAGGGAACTTTCAGAACAAACCACACAATTTCAAAACGCTAGTTGTTTATCGCAGTGCACTGGCCTACATAAAAACAACACGAGTGCAACTGAGAGCCAGCCAGGCACCGGTGACTGCCCCACTGAGGAACAACTAAACACGGGCAAAGGAGCTTCTAAGACGCAAAAGGCAGAATGTCACGAGTTCTTCATGCAGACCTGCCAGGGGCACAAGATGCCCACAGATGTTTCAGTCAACTCTGCAGTTTTCGAAGAACTCAGAGAAATGGAAGACCATGTCAGCTAAAAGGAAAGGAAAATTTGAAGACATGGCAAAGGCGGACAAGGCCCATTATGAAACAGAAATGAAAATCTAGGGGTTGGGGATTTAGTTCAGTAGCAGAGCACTTGCCTAGCATGCGCAAGGCCCCGAGTTCATTCGGTCCTCAGCCCTGAAAAAAAAAAAAGAAACGAAAATCTAAATCCCTCCTAAGTTTGGGGGAAAACATCAAGGATTCCAATGCACCCAAGAGGCCTAGCAGTCTTCTTGTTCTGAGTATCACCCCAAATTAAAGAACATACAGCATGGACTGGAGCGGTGGCTCAACCGTTGGAGCCCTTGCCTGGCATGTGCAAGGACCCAGGTTCAAACCTCAGCACCACAAACACAATTAAGTGTCAGAGAAACAAAGGCCAAATATAATCAATTCACTCTCTCCCTCTCTCTGGAAAAAACAAGAATAACATGTGGCCCATGCATAGGTGATGCTACCAAGGAACTGGGAAAAATGTGGAATAACACACTGAAGATGACAAGCAGCCTCATGAAAGCAAGAACGCTAGGGCGAAGGGAAAGGATCCTGCTGTCTATAAACCAAAGGAAAACCTAATGCAGCAAAAATGAGTCAGCAAGGCGGAACAAACCAGAAAAAAAGAGACAATTTGAAGCTGTTAAACATTTAGCTTAAATATAGTCTCATGATTTGTTCTATAATCACATTATCCTGATTACAGTGTGTTTTTAAACTCTGTTCAAGTTTCTATGACTCTAGCTTGTTCTCATACTTCACAATTTATAGGGGTTTCAAGTGAGGACAAGAAATAAAGGCACGCAACGCAGAGTGAGTCCTCTTTTTTGCAGTGAATAACCCCACTTCAATCTGCTCCTGAGAGACGTGGACTCCAAGCTGCCTGAGCCTGGAAGCATAGGTAGAACCACTTGGGTAGATCATCTTGTAACTGAGTGGTTTCATGGCACTTAAAAAAAAAAAAAAATGCCATGAAACCAAAAAAAAAAAATAAATAAACAAACAAAGGGAGAGAAAGAAACAATGTATTTATATTTCCATCTGGCCTTTCCTTCTCCAACACTTAGTTATGTACATGGTGCTGGGGTCTGTACCCAGGTCCTCGTGCATGTCAGGAAAGCAGTGCAACTGTTGAGCCGCTGCTCCAGCCCTCACATCTTTTAAGGAAATAAATTTTATGATCTATCCAGAAGTCAGTCCTTATAAACAAAGCCTCTTTACTGGTTGTCAGTGGCCACACCGTATAGGGAAGAATCTAATTGGTCTGAACTGGATAGTCTGTCCTCCTTAAGACAAAAGCTATTTACTGTGAACCTATGCTCTTTTCCCTTATACCAATAGTGTCAAGGCTCTGGGGGACAAACTTGGCAATGTGTCTACATTGGTCAATTGATTTTTTTCTTTTCTGAGAGAGCAAGCTAATTTTTTTTCATCTGGTTTTTGTTTCCTCCACTTAGTTGTGCTAGTGGTGCTGGGGATCAAACCTGGGTCCTTGCACATGCCCAGCAAGTGCTCTATCACTGAGCCACCTCTCCAGCCCCCAGTCAAGTGATTTTTGTAGGAAATAAACTATTGGCCAAAAACGACAGGCTTAATATTACAGAAGCAGATTTCCACCTTTGGCCAAAATAGTCTACCAGGAACTACATTTACCATCCCATCTGATACAACAGAACAATGGAAATCTGGAATCACAATGATTTTCAAAAATTGGACATCAGGCAGTGTAGGTCAGTGATTCCTTATCACTAACAAAGTGAACTCCGAGTAGCCCTAGTTTACAGCCTGGACGACACTGACAAGAAGAGGAAAGGGAACCCACTGGTCTCAGTAGTGAAACAGAAAGCCAGAAAACATAGGTCAGAGTATAAAGAAAAGGGCTGCAAAGAGGAAAAGTTTGAAAATCTGCAGGCCATTATGGAGCCTATTGCTTCTTCGAATGAGGAATGATCAGCATGCACAGCAAGAAAGTATAAGGGTCCAGCAAAAACTACCCATTGGATCAAAGGGAAGAAGACCAAGAGCTGGAAATTGTGTTTCTTATGAATCGGGGATAGGGTAGACATAACTACCAGGCAATCAAGTACTCAGAAGATTATCATTCAGTAGAGGGCAAAATGAGCCCTAGAGAAAAGATTGATCTAGGCCTCCCTAAAATTAAGGTTCAAAAATCAAGTTTTGAAAGAAACAGTCTCCAAATAAGTACATCAGAACAAAGTTCAAGAATATCCATAAGATACAAAGCTATTCAGCACACAAGGCACATTTCACAAACTAAATTTTATGTGCTTAAATTACACTTACATTTAAGCATGGAAATATAAACTGAAAAGATTTGCAAATCACAGTATCTGAGGGTTTTATTTTTAAAGAAACACTGGATGAGGTTAATGGCAGATAAACTACTGTCATGTATCATTCAATGACATTTTAGTCAATGGACCACTTATATGACAACTTATATGACAGAGTTATCTAAGATTATATTTCCTACTGACATGATCATAGCCGTTAGTGAGTACACTCTTGTGGTGTTCACCCAACGAAAATAACAAAGTAGCCTCATTGTTAAGTGACACATAACTGTATGGAATATTAGTAAACTGAAGAGAGACAGCAACAGAACTACTCAAAAAGAAAAATCCACATGATAAACAGAGCTACAGTGAACTGTGGGACAAACCACATAACTGGGGACCATAAAGTGCAAGAAGAAGAACGAGAAAATACATTGCAGATAAAAATAGTTGGAAAATTCCCCAAACTTAAACTCAAGGAATGAGCACAAGCAACTCAATTAAAACCACACCAACTCAATTAAAACCCCAGTACCTTTCCCACTCCCTCAAAAGAGAAGACTCAACTTGATGAAAACAAGAGAGTTCAGTGAAGCATCATATCTTTGAAGCACAGAAAGAAAAAGAGAAACCCAAAACATCCAATGTACAATTCTATAGCTAGCAAAAAACATCTTGGTGTGTAGATACGCACACCAAGAAATGTTAAAGGATGTCATCAGTCAGGAGAAGAGAACAAATCTGAATCTACGCAAAGGAGTAAAGAGACCATGAACTGTATGTGCGGGTGTATGAGATTTTTTTCCTTCTTCAAGACCTCTTGAGGGCTGGGGTGTAGCTCAGCAATAGAACACTTGCCTAGCATGCATGAGATGAGGCCTGCCTGGGTTTAATCCCCAGTACTGGGAAAAAAATTAAAAGTTAAAAAAGAATCGGTAACTATTTAAAGCAAAAATAACACATTGTGAGGATTTTAACATCTCTTAAGTAACATGCATTAAAAAATAGCAAAAAACCCAGGATTGGGAAAAGAATGTTGTTGTTCAGGCTCTTATATGACACACAACTTCATAGACTAGGAGAAGCCAGTGCAGTTGTGCACACACCTGAAATCTCAGCTACTCAGGAGGCTGAGGCAGGAGGATCACAAGTACAAGGGCCAGTCTGGTTAGCTTAACAGCACCCAGTTTCAAGATGATAAATAAAGGGGTATAAGCTCAGTGGCACAGCACCCTTGGGTTCAATCTGCAGTACCCAAAACAATAAAATGTAGACTATGATAGCTATAAAAGTATACACAAATAACTCTAAAATTAGTTGAAAATTAAAGAATTTAGCGAATAAGCCAACAATGACAATTATGTATTCAATAAGTTCTAAGAGCAGATAAAGAGGAAATGCAGAACAAAAAAAATCAAGGAGACAAAAAGACATCAATAATGACATTCAATGTAACTGGGGGTTGGCAGACTAGATTAAAAAAAAAAAACCAAAAAAAACCAGCAACACCAGCCAGGTGTGGGGGTACACAACTGGGGAGAAATCTTATTTTTGGGCAAGAGAATTTAAAAGAAATCAAATCATACAAAATAAGTTTCCTAGCCACAATATAATTGTTAGAAATCAGTAACACACAGATCTTGGGAAATCCCCAGATACTGCAACACTAAATAACAAACATCTAAATAACCCATGGGTCAAACAAACCTAAGGAAAATCATGAAGCATTTCTTTTTATTATTATTTTTTGAACAACCTTACACGATTTTAACAAAATAATATAAAATGTGTATAAAATGTGTAAATATTCTGGATATTGCAATTATCTCCAGGAGTGCCCCCCCCAATTACCCTCCCTTATCCCTCCCTTCCCTTTCCCTTTATAATTCTAAAAAAAAAGTATTAGATTGTAATCATGAAGCATTTTGAACTGAATTTTCATTCAGTTCAAATGAAGACACAACCTATTAAAATGTGTTGAGATGAAGTTAAAAGCAGTGCTTAAAGGGAAATTCATCGGACAAAAACACTTATATTGGAAAATTCTCAAGCCAGTATCTTCAACTCACACTTAAAACTACAATTAAAAACATGAGAAAACAATACCAAAATTATTACTAAAGAGCAAAAATCAGTGAAATAAAAAAGCAAAAGAAAATAACTAATAAATCTCCAGCTGAACTGATTTAGATAAAAAGAAGTTTCAAGTTAAATGTGTTAAGAAAAAGAGACAAGGGCTGGAGCGGTGGCTCGGTGGTAATGGCACTTGCCTCGCATGCACAAGTATGTGCGTTCGAACCCCAACATCACATACGCAACCAAGTGTCAAGCAACAAAGTCCACATGAAAAACTGAATAAAAACTGATTCTGTCTGTCCCTCTCATAAAAAAAAGAATAACACCAATAATCCTAAATCTATTAAATCTGAATTTGTAATATAAAAAGCATATTCTAGGCTCAGGTTGGTTTTACTGGAGAATTCTAATAATGTGACATAAATTCATTCATAAAACTAAAAATTACCAAACACTTCCCCGCTGTTACTATGTCAGCATGACCTTTGTATCAAAGATAACTACAAATCAATTTAAACACATTTAATCTAGTAGAAACAGATGTTGAAATGAATATGAAAAGGGCCTGGGGTTGGAAGACCAATTAGCAGACTGTAGAAATAGATGAAAAGGACTTAATTATTACTAATTTTTTTAGAAACAGAGGGACAGGGACTGGAGCGGTGGCTCGGCAGTTATGGTGCTTGCCTTGCATGCACAAGCATGCGAGTTCAAACCCCAGCATCATGTACGCAAAGAAAAGTCTTGGAGCAACGAAAACCATGTGAAAAACTAAATAAACATTGATTCTGTCCCTCTCTCTCACTGTCCCTTCTTGAAAGAAACAAAGAAAGAAAGAAAGAATGAACAATAAGATAATCAATTTTTATTTAGATTTTCATGTGGCCTTCATTGCCCTGACATTCTGTTGTGTTCATGGTGCTGGGGTTCGAACTTGCATCCTCACGCTGCCAGGCAAGTGCCATAACCACTGAGCCATCACTCCAGCCCCCAAAGGACTTAAGTTTAATACTATAATTATATTTCTGCTACAGTGATTGTTCCACGAAACTACAATCACAACTGAGACAAAGGCACATATATTGCAGAGGAAATGTAGAACTGGTGGTTGATGGTGAGGTTAGTTAGAAATTAATGGTGGCTATAAGGAATATAAAGATAATAGTGCTAGTGAAAATACCATACACTTTGGGTTGTAAATTAAATGCTTAGTTTGGAACAGGACTTTCTGGTTCTGTTATATCTCCAGTATTAAAATAGCTAATATTCAGTGAATTCTTTGTGTCAGATAACTGAAAATGTTTGACTTCAGCTCAGGAAAGGCCAATGCAGTAGAGGTCATCCTTCTGTCAAAGGATGGGTAATGCATTAGAACAGAATTTTTTTTTTTTTTTAATAGAGAGGGACAGTTAGGGAGGGAGAGAAAGAGTGAAACAAATTTCATTCAGTTTTTCACGTGACTTTTGTTGTGTAAGTGGTGCTGGGGTTTGAACTCACTTACTCGCAAATGCCGGGCAAGCGCCATAACCACCACTCCAGCCCAAGAACAGCATCATTTTTAAAAGACTTAACTACTGGGGCTGGAGCAGTGGCTCAGTTGGTTGCAGCGTTTGCCTGGCATGCATAAGTACACAAGTTCAAACCCCAGCACCACGTTCACAACAAGTCTCAAAGCAATGAAGGCCATGTGGAAAACTAGATAGAGACTGATTCTGTCTCTCTCTCACTGTCCCCTCTTTCTTTAAAAAAAAAAAAGAAAAGAAAAGACTTAACTACTCCTTCAGTTAGCCCTGTTTCTCCCAAGATAAGATAATGATAATTATAAAAACTAAATGTGCTGGGCTGGGGCAGTGGCTCAGTGGTTGAAGTGCTTGCCTGGCATGCACAAGGACCTGGGTTCAAACCCCAGCACCACATACACAACTAAGTGTCAGAGAAACAAAGGCCAGATGAAAAAATAAAGTTGAATCTCTTTAAAAACAACAAAAAATAAATTACTATAATCATATACCTTAATTATGACCCAGTAATCTTTCAAAAACAGTGCAATGTTAAGATTTCGTTGGAAGTCTATTGTCAAAAGCACCTGCTACAACGTGGAATCCCTCTAAGAAGTCCTATGGAGGTGTCACACACAAAAAACCCAATACTGGCAAGAAAGAGTTTAAAAGGTCTCTTCTTCATCCCAGCACATGCAGTTTAACATATTTGGAAACCCAAACAATCTTTAACCGTAATTAAGATAGCTGGACTATACAGGAAAATCAGTATACATAGTTCAGCATTTCTGAGCCAACTAAGCCATGAAGTCATCATATAGAATTCTACGTACATCTACATACCCTACAGGTAATGTTTTTACAGTGGCACTTTTGACTGATAGGCTGTCTCACTTAAATGACCACCCTGAGCATACACCTCATACACCAAATGTAGAGCTATGCTTCTGACAAAGCGGAGAAGACATTTCACATGCTGTTAAAGGACATGGGGACAATTTTCATTGTACAAAGATCCTATAAGAAGCTGTCTGTGAACTAAGAAGTGATTCAGAGAGCAGTTATCACTAGAACATTATCAAATGTTAATATGAAAAGCCTTGACTAGAGTTACTGCCATACAACATGAAGATTCCCCCAAAACACAAAAGCCTCGATTTGGGTAGTATTTTTAAACCCTGGAAGGGTATTATCATCTGTTATTAAAACAAGCTGTAAATATGAAAATAGCATCCAAGAGAGAGGTGAAATTACTACTCGACAGTGGCAAAATTGTAAGATTTTCATTTTATTAAAAATATAGCAACATAATAGCAGCATCTGATAAATCTTTACTAGTATCATTTAAAAATAATCCTACACATAGAAATATATACTACCCACGCAGCATCTTTTATGTTTATACTTTAAACTTTTTCCTTGATAATCTATAGCATTGTTCTACTAAACTAATCAAAGTTAGGAGGATAATTTTTAACTACTGATTTATACAGCTACACAGTATATTCAAATTTAATCTTTTGTGGAAATCATGAGTTCTCTATAGTATTCCCCAACAATGTGTTGCCTACCAGCACACTTAAACTGGCAGAAATCAGTCTCTTCTTTCAGTATTATTTTCATGAATCTCAATTTATATAGTTACCTGTCTAGTAAATAAAAACTAATCAAGAATAGAATAAACTAACACTCATTCTAATCCTGTGGAAAATAAAATTTAGAGGTAAAATATGTGAGGTCTCCTCAAAATTGGCAATTTTCCAAATTATAATCCTAACTAGACATAAATTTAAAGTTCAGGAAACATATTAAAAACCTACTCCAAAATATTAAGAAATATCATATTAGGGGTTAGGGGGTAAGTTCAGTGGTAAAGCATTAGCCTAGGTTTGATCCCCAGCATTCCCTGAAAAGGAAAATTGTTGTATTACATATAAACTAATAAGTTTAACAAACTATACAGTTATCTTAATCCATTAAATCTTAAGTTTTCATTTCTGTAAATATTTCAATGAAATTGACATAGGTGTGTTAAAATAGTTTAGAAATCACCTACAGCTCAGACATCCTTTGCATATTTTCAAATGCTCATTCACTTACTACTTTTCTCAAAAGGATAGATCTCTAAAAACATAATTATTTCGAAGTTACTACTATAAGTAGTATATCTGTTGCTCCATTTATGGTTTTATAGGTGGTCATTCCACAACAGAGACAATGGGAAAAAGTGGACTACACTGGAATGGAAAGAGATCCTAGGTTCTTTATTGTTATAACCTGTCTGAATGAATATGGACCAAAACCCGTTAAGTGGCTTCACCTTTAATTTCTAAAATAATCCCTCTCTTCATGCAAAATCACCAATAAAAGTATCTTTTTTAAAAAAAATTCACCCATAAACCCAAGATTAAGTAGGGAAGTCATTTTTATTTTTAAAAGATTACTTTATTACATTTATACTAGACTCCTGCTTCCAGAAATATAATTTAGCCCTTTTATGAGCACTAACTTTTGAATTCTGAAAATAATTTAAAGTGATTATGACATTAGTAAATAAACATATGAAAATACTAAGCATATAAGTAGTGAAAATAAAAATATTTAAACAAAGAGCACACGATCACTGCACTTTTACTTTGTAGGAATGGCTTAACTTCATAACCCACTCAGTTAAAACCAAATACTATCTTTTACCATGAAAATTTAAGAAAGAGCATCACTAAAATGTTGTTATTTAATGCATCCCTCATTTTTGGATTCATTTTAATTGCTGATTCAACTGAAGATGATTAAATGAAAACACTTACAATACAGTATAGATTGAAAAAAATAACTTATAAGCCCATTACTATTCTTTATATCCTTAAATAATCTCTTCAGTTGAGAGCAGATATGGATGGGGTTTTCTATTTCTTTTTTGTTTTCTCAGATTTTAAAATAAAAATAACAACATATACATATATATACACACACATAGGAATGACTGAGGTTCCTGAAAATGATTTATATTACAAAAGAAATTATTTTGACAAAGTAACCTTTTGGTTATAAATACCAGCTTTTATTTTTAATTGAGCACGTCAAAATTTAAACTTCTGACAACTTAATGAAGATCAACGCAGATACTAAACCTCTTCAAAAGAACTCTAAACACGGGCAAAGTCACAAAACGACTTGATTATAAGCTAATTAGATGAGATTGAAAATAATGGCTAAGTAGATAACTACAGATGTTAAGGATTTATAAATTTTCTCACATAAAACTAGCTAGCTTATGAAGAACCATCTTATGTTACAGTTCAGCAAGTATTGCTGAAGCAAGAATAAGTACCAACAGAATTTACAGCAACTACAATTTAAAGAACAGAGTGCCTTCTCTGTATAATCAAGCTTAAAAAGAATCATAGAAAGTATGAAATGTAAAAGGGCTGTCTTCTTGGCCTTACCTCAAAGTTTTCCTGATAACATCTACCTGGGGATGAAAAGGAATAGTCTTAAAGGAAAAAACAAAATACTTTTAAAGAAAAGAATAAATGGGCTGGAACTGTGGCTCAGAGATTACAGCACTTGCCTGGCATGCTCGAGGACGTGGGTTCAAACCCCAGCACCACGTATACAACAGTGTTGGAGCAAAGAAAGCCACATGAAAAACTAAATAAAATTATTTTCTCTTTCTCTCTCTCACTGTCCCTCTATCAAAAAAACAAATGGAAACACGTTGATTCTAAGTGAACAAAGAGAAAACCCACTCTTTCTCTCTCTCTCTCTCACACCCACACACACAAACACCCTCTGAACCCTAGGCTTTGCTTCCATGTAGAAAATGTCAAACCCCACATAATCTGATTTCACTTCCTCCAGATCTCTTGTATTTCTATTCTCAGCTTTTGAAAAATCAGTCTTTTAAATTAGCATGGTTATTTTAAAGCTGAATGGATATCAGCAAGAAAAATAAAATTAGCAGCAGGAATCAAATCAAATATTGATTTCCAACATTAAAAAACATTTACAAGTCCAGAATACAAGAAAAAAAATCGAAATGACTGATTTATGAATAGATTCCACACAAACATACACTCTCTCCATGTCAAAACAATCTCTTGCCAACTAAAACAAGAACAGGATGAAAACTAAGATGCTTTTTTGAAATGCATAAACAAATATTTTCCTCTAAAATACTTAGCTTTATTAGAGAAATGGTACTAAAAATAACAAGATTCAAACAACATTTGCTCTAGTCTACTTACTTGTCATAAATAAGACAGCTGTTGATGCAAGACACAACCTTTCCATTTGCACCCAAGCATTCTTGTATCAGAATAAGCTGTTTACCAGCCAACCTGATGTGGTTGAATGATTAAAATGACCACCTATACTTTACATAGTAAAGCACTTTCCAAAATTTTAATGTACACAGTGACAAAAAAAAAGAAAACAAAACAGTAATTCTGAACACATGAAGATGATTAAGCAGCTTCATAATCAAACCAGGCTTCATAACTTGCAAAAAGAACTCTTTCCTTTCTCCACCAAAACCTTAAGTTTCAACAGTATTAACAATAAAAAAAAAAAAAGACTAAAGTTGAAACCAAGTAACTAATATGCTACTCAGCTTTTTAAATGTATAAAAGTAACATCCCATGAGGTAAGGCAACTGAGTAATTTGATTGTATTAGACTGCATTAAAATAATTACACTTGATTTATTTTTAACAAAATGCTAAATAAAAGTAATTTTTGGAAATACAATAACAAAAAGAGTTCAGTCATAGTTTTTGGGGAAAATCATTAGTGATGTTGTCATTTTACTATTTGTATACTTTCTGCAAAAAGTGGATGGAGAACCTGTATCTTAAACTCAAGTATACGTATTCTTTCACATAAAACAAATAACCTCCCATATATTCCTTGCTCTCCCTTTAAGTATGATTTATGCACATTGCTTATGAGAAAATGACTGAGAGGTAATAATTAAGGCCATCCAATGCAGTCAATTAAAAGGTTTCTTTTGATTTGAGGAAAATGAGAGAATGTTTCATTTTTAGTTATCACAGTATAAAATTGATGGTCCCAAAACTAAATTGTTGTTTTAAACTCTAAAGTCAGTCTTAAAAACAGGACTTCCTTCTCACATGAGGTGAATTAATTAAGAAGCTCTTCTGACATATCACTTGCACACTTATCTATGGGTGTGAATATCTGGATTCTGTATGAATTGAGAATGACTAGCACATATAAAATTCTAGAAAACAGTATACCACATTGTAGAAGGCACTAAAGCTTCAGCTTGTGCTCCCGTAGCCCATTTTGAAAACCTAGATTCCTTTGTATGAGGGCATCTTTGCCACCTACAGCTGACAAGTCACACTGCAATATTATTGATAATAAACTTGGAAATGTCATGAAAATTCAAGAAGAAATGCTTACTTTGCGGGTAAACCCAATGATTCTAAACACTGAATACTAATGCATTATTATTAGTATTCAACACAGTTGCTCTTCCTTTTGAAAGAGAACAGTAGCATGCATTGTCAGTTGTTTTTAATCCACTTATTTAAGCAATTTTAATCTGTTAAACTATTTTAAAGAAAAACTGCTGTCCTAAACAGTGAGCAAAAGAAAATACAATAGTGAGAATTTAACACAACCACTGTAAATCCTGTGAAGTAAATGTTAAAACTTCTTACATACTTTGCACTTACAAGGGTGTGTATATATTTGCACCAATTTCAAGCACATCATCAAACTTTATATATTGAAATTAAAAAAAAAGTAAAACAATACAAAATTCAGTAACTAGCATTTTTTAAAGAGCCTCCAAATGTTTACCTCCAGTCTTTAGGGAAAGTACAAACTTGTATCAATGATGTTCAATTTATTTGCAATGGTTCTTGGCAAACACTAACAAACCACATGACAAGTGTGTCAGCCACCATGGAAACACAGTTTTTAGAAGATGAGGAGTTTGGGTAACATCTGGTATTTTCACGATGTCCATGCTTTATTTCCTTACTCAGTAACAAGATGTCCACAACATCAACTAACAACTGGCAAAGCTGTTAGTGTCTAACTTCATACTCAGCTAGATTTCTTCCTGTTTACATCTTGTTGAGAGAATTAAAAGCTTTGGATTTTATTCCACCATTGAGTGTAGAAGTGCCTAAGTAGGTCCTATACTGCTTCTGTTTTGGTAGAGAGGTTTTCTTCATTTGGCTGACAATTCCCATTTTGCTGCACTTTGTTTTCCTCAGTCCTTGGTACATCCTTATCATCTACTTCTTTGCTCACACTTGAATCTGGCTCTTTATTGTGCTCCTTCTCCTACAATGAATATGAAGGTATACATTTATTGTTCTCCTCAAGAACCACCTATTATGGCTAAATGACTTACCTCAATCTTCTGTGAATTAATTTAAAAAAAATCTGTGAATTAGTAAAACCAGGTTCATTACCTCCATTACTTTTTCATTTAAAATAAAAATGCAAAAATTTGCCCGCTGAATTTCTCATAAAACACGGGCAACAATATTAGAATAGGTGAACAGAAATCCTAAGGCAGCACATAATAAATGTTGCCAACAGACTTCCAAAAGGTTCAGAGAAACCTCTTAAAAGAGTGAAACAGCTTCTGAAAACGCCATTAGAAGCAAAAATAAAGGAATGCAAAAAAAGGAAGCTAATATTCCTCTTAGAAAAGACTGTTCAAGAACAGTCTGAATTCCACCCTCAGTTTACAGGAGACTTAAATGGAATCAAAGACTGACCCACAGTAAATGCTCAATAAACATCATCTATGACAATAAACCTATCCCAGAATGAAATTGCACAATTTAAGTTCCAGAACTCAATTTCCAACACAAATATACTTTACAAAGACAGATAAAGGAATTGACATAATTCATAAGTATGTAAAATATTTGTGCAAAAAAAAAAAAAAGCTTAAATTTGGTGGAATTTCGTTTCCATTATATAATTCAACAAATCTAATTTTAACTACATACTACAAAGTCAACGATTAAAAGTCTTGTCAAATTTACTGAAACATGTTGAGGAAAATGGCATCAGGCAGAAATTTTAAGAGCATTAATGTGTCAAATACATTCACTGCTTATGGATTTTCTAAAAGTTTTCTTATTGTATGATATTTTCTAATTCTCTAAGGAATGCAATTATTTAAATTGGCTCTCATCTCTTCAAAATTTAATGTAAAAAATTACTAATTTAATGAATATTTAAAAATACAATGTAAAAGGCAGTATTGCCTTCAAGAAGCATTCATTGTTGATAAGGAACAATCTCTTAATTATTATTTAAGCCAAATACTGAATAACTATTGCTTACTTTAACTGAAGTGCTATTCTTCTCCAACTTTTCCTTTCCATCTCTATCATTAGAACTCTTTCTTGTGGACGTTGAACGCTCTCTCTCTCTTCTTTCACTGACATGGTCCCTTTCTTTTTCTCTCTTTTTATCCTTCTTATTTCTGCTGTAAGAATATTGATAATATGTCAACTTTTAGAAATCAGAAACATACCATATTCTATGTCCTTATCAAACATGGGGTATTTAAAACAATACATAATAAAAAAATATAAGTTGGTATGACAAACAATAGGTCCAATAACCTGATTTAATCTACCCCTTACCCCAATAAGTTTTTTTAAAAGCACAAGTCATTTCTGCAGCAGCCACATGTTTACATAAACAATTTTATATTGCAAATTACTTTTGTAACATTCAGGATTTATTTATCTACTGGAATAAGGATAAAATAAAATACAATGAGCTCTTTCTACCAGTGGGTTCCTTAATCAACCAACCACAGATTAAAAATATGTGGGGCAGCAACTCAGGAGGCTGAGACCGGAGAATTCCAAGTTGCAGGCCAACCTGGGCAGATCAGCAAAACCCAGTCTCAACATTAAAAAAGGGGGAAGGGGGCTGGGGATGTAGCTCATTGGTAAAGCACCCCAATAACACACATTCACATGCAAACAACATAAAAACTGGGGACGTGCACTCTACCACTAAGCTACACCCAGCCCCTACATACTTTCTTGTCATTATTCCCTAAACAATATATTATAACAACGATTTACACAGCAACATAACATTCATATTGTATTAAGCATTGTAAGTAATTTAACGATAAAAGTTTATATGCACATTATGTATTGGTATGGTGTGGCTGAAAAGTGTCCCCTAAAAGCTCATGTGAGACAATCCAGAAAGGCTGAGTTGAAATGACTGGGTTAGGACAGCTTTAACTCAATCACTGAGTTAATCCCCCTGATAGAGATTAACTGTAGGCTGGTAGGGTGTGGCTGGAGGAGGTGGGTAACTGGGGGTGTGCCTTTGGGGTATATATTTTGTATATAAAGTGGAGTTTCTCTCTCTCTGCTTCCTAGAGCCATGTGTTAAGGCACTTCCCTCTGCCACACTCCTCTGCTATGATGTTCAGCCTTACCTCGAGTCCCAAACGAAAAAGATGGCCTTCTGAGATGGCCTATGACCTCAAAAACCGTGAGCCCTGGGGCTGGAGCGGTGGCTCGGCTGTTACTTCGCTTGCCTGGTATGCACGAGTACATGGGTTCAATCCCCAGC
>PVKS010033274.1:0-21846 GCA_004027875.1 Aplodontia rufa
ACCGCTGAGCCACCATTCCAGCCCCACCTTGGATCCTTTTTTCTTTTTTAAAGAGAGAGAGACAGTGAGAGAGACAGAGAAAGAGAGAAACAACTTTATTTTTAGTTTTTCACATGGCCTTAGTTGCTCCAACACTTAGTTGTGTATGTGGTACTGGGGTTTGAACCCGGGTCCAAGTGCTTGACAGGCAAGCGCCAATACTGCTGAGCCACCGCTCCGGCCCCATCTTGGATCCTTTTAAGGACAGACTTTGATTTCCCTTGAGGGTAGTAGCATCTCCAATAAAAAGCAGCTATGAAATGCAGAGCTAATTTGTAATGAAGTTTTTGCTTTGGAAGCGCGTTTTCTTTTTTGCCAATCCTACTGTTGAGCTTTGCTTTGAGGTCCCAGAAGTCTGTTGACTTCACCCTTGGCCCTTTGCACATACTCTTGCAGCGTGGAGGTCTCCAGTGCAGTGTCACACACTGGTTACAAATGTGAGCTTGGAATTAAAGAAATGTGTTTGAAGCCAGGCTCAGTGGTGAACGTTTGTAATCCCAGGGGTTTGGGAGGCTGAGGGAGGAGGATCACAAGTTCAAAGCCAGCCTAACAACTTAGGCTCTAAGCAATTTAATGAGACCTTGTCTCAAAATAAAATATAAAAAAAATATTTTAAAATGGGCTAGGGACATGGCTCAGTGATTAAGCATCCTTGGTTTCAATCCAGGGTACCAAAACCCCAGCTTCAGTACTTATCAGATCTGTGACTTTGGTTAAGTCATTTTCTCTTTTAACCTCATGTTTTTTGGGGTTTTTTTTGTTGTTGTTGTTGTTTTTTCCTTAAATAAAATAGGGATAGTACTACCCTCTGTATTATAGGATTGCTGTAAGGATTAAAAGAAGATAATGGCTGTAAAGTCCATGGCATAGAGTTTGGCATATTATAAGCTTCTCATAAACCCTAGCTGCTACTATTAGGTGGTAATAAAGATGTTGAATATATAATTAATCTTTTCTCTACCCAACTCGATTGTCAGCAACTTGAGGGCAGGGCTGCCTCCCCCTTTTGTGTTTTGTCCAGCTCTCCTAGAATTGTTAGTTGCTTTTTAAATGTGGTCCCGAGTTCCTCTGAGGCCACCAGCAGAATCATTCCTGTACCAAAGCTCATGAGACACTGTGAGCGTCACTTTCACCTGTTCCTGCTTTTCTGCATGGGCACCAGGGTGCTTTGTGAGGTGCTCCAGAGACCTCCCTCAGCAGCAGCAGTACAGTTTTCAGCTTCATTTCATTGGTCTGCTCTAGTACGACCCTTTGGTTGACTGTGTGGCCCAGTTTGGGATTCTGGTAGCTTTTCAGAATGGCCACTCTGTAGTCCTTAGATGAGACAGGCTTTAAATTTGGTTCTGCTGCCTCATGAAGAGGGGCAGAAGCAGTGTCGAGTCCATGCTGCAGATGGGGGTCCACTGCCTCCTCATGTTCCTTGTTGTGGGGATCTCCACTCTCACCCCAGCCACAGCGTGGCTCCAAGCTGTCATGTCCTTTTCAGACAGTGTTCCTTCTGCCTCTAAGAATGTGAGAATTTGCAAGGAGAGTATGCAGAGGTGATGGTGGGAAGGGGTTTGCACTTTTGTGTCCATAGGACATTTAGACATTTTGATTGTAATACTGGGGGCAGGGAGTGGTCCTACTGGAATGTAGTGGGTAGAGCCCAGGGCTATTGCTAAACATCCTACAGTGCGTTGGACAGCCCAACAATGTAGAATTATGTGGCTCACAATTCCAGTAGTGCCTCACGCCTGACAAGGGTGCAGGCCATCACAAATACGTCGGGGAGAAAGTCAGAGGAGAGAGGACTTCCACTTCCCTGAAGCCAGGCTGCTTCAGTGCTTGCCAGGTAGGCAGTGCCTAGGCCTCACCAGAAAAGAGTTCTCCAGAATTTGGCCTTAGCCTCACGTAGTCCTGTCGATGTGACATCAGGGATGGGAGGGCCTGGTGTAGCTGAGGAGAAAGTCACCAGCTTCCTAGGAGGGTTGGGAAGAAAGCGGCAGAGGCCTCCGACACTCTGGGGGTGGGGGTGGGTCTTGCCTTCATTTCCTCTCTGGGAGCAAAAGAGTGAGTGAGGGAGGAAGCTTTGCAGCAGAGTCAGCCAGGAGAGGAGGGGAGGGAGGGCTTATCTTGGCCAGAAAAATTTCCCCTTGGGAATCAAATCACAGCATGGAGTCCTTGCTTCTGGAGAATAATTGGAGGATTTGGTTAAAACCCACCCCCACTATCACTTTTTTTTTTTTTTTAACATCTCTGCTTTCTTCCCTTTTTGGTTATTTCCTCTGTTCTCTCCCCCTCTACCACATATACCTAGGGGAGTCTAGGAGAGGGAAGGAGGCAGCAAGAACTCTTTCCAGACTCTCCTTTCCCTTTGCTGTGATGATCCTGTACTTCCAGTGTCCACGGGTTCCTTGGGGATATGTGTGCCTTATTTTGAGTAAGGGTGGCAGCAGGAACAATAGCAGGTGTAGATTAAGTGACTTAGTTTGTGTTATTTTTTAGGGGAGGTGGCTACTGGGGATTGAACCCAGGAGTGCTTTACTATTGAGTTACATCCCCTGTCCTTTAAATTTTTTATTCCTTAGGGTCTTGCTAAGTTGCTCAGAGTGGCCTACAACTTGCAGTTCTCTTGTCTCGGGCCTTCTGAGTTGCTAATATTACAGGTATGTGTCACCATGCCCGACTCATTCAAGCACTTGTTAGTTTGTTGTGGGGGGTGGGTACCAGGGACTGAACCCAGGGGCACTTAACCACTGAGCTGCATCCCCAGGCCTTTTTAGTTTTTATTTTGAGACAGCATCTCACTAAGTTGCCTAGGGCCTCACTAAATTGCTGAGACTGGCTTTGAACTTTGCGGTCTTCTTGCCTCAGCCTCCCAAGTTGCTGGGATTGCAGACATGGGCCATCATTCAAGCATTCTTTTAGAAACTTGGTTCTTCTGGAACTGTGCATAAGGGGGACTTTGAAAGAAAAAAAAAAAAAGTTGGAAGCTGTCTGCTTCCCGAGTTGCAGTGAAAGCAGCAGGAGGGTAGACCACTTCCAGGACAGTGGGAGAAGACACAAAAGGAGGTCCGAGTGGGGACAGGTCCTAATGCGTCCACCCCCCTGAGTGGCACAGAATTCCCTTTCTCAGCTTGGACATGCTGGAGGGACTAGCACATGCTCGGGAGCCTACCAGAATCTGCTAATAGTCTCCAGCATCTGAATTTGGGGAAAATTCTGATGGAGCCCCCAGGGATATTTCAGGCAAGTGGCAGGCAGATGGGAGAGGCCTGGATGACTCTGGTACCTTCTCTAATGAGCTTATAAGTGGCCTGCTTTCATGATTTCTGGGTCATTTGTGGGAGTTTGTGGGTGAGTAGAAGACACTTGGGGCAGGTAGGTTTTAGTAAACCCACCTGCACGTGTCAGTCTTTCCTTCTTAGTGTCTCATGTCCTCCGTATGGATGCCGGTTCATACTTCCTAAGCATGGTCTTAAGATTGAGACTCATGCTCTCTAGCTCAGACCTGCCGCAAGCCGGTGGGCCCAGCCCAGCCTCCAGCTTTGGAAAAACTTGCTTTTTCCTTGGGCAAGCCTTGTCTAACTTTCTATTCCTGATGCCTTGCTTTTTTGATGTCTTTGCTATACCAAAATCACACAACCTCTTTCCAGAAAGGCAGAGAATAGGTGCACCTATCAAACCTCTGACCTGTATAGAAAATACAGTTGTAACAAGTTTAGCATAGTTGTAACAAGGTGTAGCAAAGTTGTAAGTCTATCTGTTTCATGAAAGAGTCAAAGCAGAAGGAAGGGATTCAGGTCTTCAGCTGTGGGTGTATAAACTGGACTTAGCAGGAAGATCCTCTTCCTTGTATGGTGCTAATTCTCAATGTTTTCTTCTTTATGAACAGTTGGTGCAAGAGTTCCCTTCTATATTTTAAAACTTACAGAACAGTTGGGTGTGGTGGTGTACACCTGTAATCTCAGGTACTTGGGAGTCTGAGGCAGGAGGGTTGCAAGTTTGAGATCAGCCTCAACAACTTAGTGAGACCCTAAGCAAAAAAAAAAAAAAAAAAAAAAAAAAAAAAAAAAAGAAAAAGAAAAAAACTGGAGTTGTGTCTCAGTGGTAAAGCACCTCAGGATTCGATCCCGAGTAACCTCCCTGCCCCCAAATAGAGAACAACCTTCAAGTTTTCATTGGTTCATTTGTTAACTGGATTTAGAAGCAATCGAAAAAATTGTATTCTTCAGTGAAAATGAGTGAAGCTATTGGGTGGGTGGCAGCAGTTACTGCCATAGAGATTTTGTCATCTGGATTGTATACAAACTGTGACAGGAGCATGATAAAATAGTTCTGGTACAAGGGAATTTCATTCCTATGAACTTGTTTGGTATTTTGGGAATGTTCTAGGAGAAATGATTTCACTTACTTGGTGAGCAAGGTTCAAGTTTGTATACCAGGTCAGATTATACCCTAGGCTTTCCAAGATTATATCCAAGGCTTTCGAAGCCTGTGGATGGTGGAATTTAGGGTATATCTTGTTCCAATGAGACATAGCTTAAGATAGACTGATTTTTTTTTTCATTTTAAATTTACTGGTTTACTTTGGAAAGATACTGCTTTTTGGTACACATCTAATGAAGTCCAAATAAGGATTATATAATTATATTTCAAGATGCAAAGGGGAGAGCTGGAGCAGTGGCTCAGCGGTTAAAGCACTTGCCTGACATGCACAAGGACCTGGGTTCGAACCCCAGCACCATGTATACAACCAAATGTCAGAGAAACAAGGGCCAGATGAAAATAAATAAATAAAAATCGACTCTTTCTCTCTCTCTTAAAAGAAAAAATTCAAAGGGGAAATCATCAGGTTTATCAGATCAGTACATTTCTTGCCTAATAAATAATAGCAAAAAGAAAGCCATGGATCCAGGATGAGTGCAGTTTTTAGAGAAGATTATTTGTAGTTGCAGGGCACATCCCTATGTGAAGAGTTTTGAAATAAGAAATTAAATTGCCACTTCATTTTTCCAGGAAAAAAAAAATCAAAATATAAAAAGTAAAAATTAGAACTCCATTTTGGTAAAGTTTTCAATGATGTATTTTATATTTCTTAAAATAAACTTTATGCAATAGAAGTGGTGGTCCAATAACTCACAAATGCATCCTTAACTTTTTTTTTTTTTGCAGTTGCTTGAAGTTTTTAAAGCTCAGAGTAAAAACGGTGTGCATTGAATACATGCCATATGTATAGGATAAAACATTTTATGTGTTATTTGTTACAATTTAAGCAGGTGTGTTGGTAAAACTATGTATAATGAACTAGCATATATTCACCATTATTTTTACCTTAATTATTATATGATTTATTTGAAAATTCACTTAGCATTTAAAATTTTGATTGAAGTAATAATTTTGTTCAGTCACTAGGTTTTTGGTCTCCAGCATTCTGTTTAGTCACAACAATTAATTTTACTCTATAGTTTTTGAAAACTGGTATAGATTCTAGGCTGGTCACAGGACCACAGTCTGAGGTACATTCATGTATCTGGTATGAGGTACCTGTCTTCACCATATTGATCATTTGCAGTAATCAATTAGTTTTAACTTTTAAAAGATTAGATGATTTTTTAAAAAGAAGAAGAAATGATCTCTCTGAAATGGAAGGAATTCTTGGTCTGAGCACTGTGTCAAGTAGCATGTCAAGCTCCGCTGCCTTTGTCAGGATCCTGTGGCAAGACCTTAGTCCCCTCTGAGATGGATTTGGTGGTGATGTGACTTGGGATCAGGAGGCAGGGATCCATCCCCATGCTGCTACCAGTCACTGTGAGCCTTGGGTGAGCCAACCACTTTTCCAGGATTCATTTTCCTCATCTTTAAAGTAAAAAGAGCATTGCTGTGCCCTGGTCTTTCTGAAAGAGATTGAGCTGTGCCAACACAACGCTTCCCCTGCAACTGGGGCTCCTGTGTTAAGATTTCTCCCCCTCATGTGGGGTCCAGAGCACTTTGCCTTAGAATCATGTCTAAATTCAGCTGATGTGTTTGTTGTTGAGCTTCGTTATCTGTCTTTCCTTTCAGTTCTTCTAAGTCAACAGTTAAGGAGAGGGAAGTGGGGGCTGGGGAGGTGTGAACATGGGCAGGAAGTAGTCTGAGGCCTGTTCCTGGAGGAGTACTCTTCAGTGAGCCCAGGGACCTTGAGAAAAGGTCAAGTTAACTACTCTTTTAAACTGGCTAAAACCTTAGGATTTGAGCATTGAGAAATAAGCCAAGTTAGTAATTTGAAAGTGTCACTAGTGTGTAATCCTCTATGGTACAAGACAGGTAACGTGTATCCATGCTCAGCGATGATTATTAGCATTGTGATATCAGAGGATGCGAGCTTTCTTTCTGAGGTGTCAGAATTTGGTCATGTTGCCTATCCTGGTACCTGTGGCACCTGTCCACCTAGCCACTGCCATCTTCCTACCTTAGAGCAGGCCTCATGATTTTAATCCTTGTTCCTAGGTTACTTAATTACTTGAGCACATATATCAGAGGTAGACAAGCAGGCAGGTCATTGATTTTTGAGATGAAGAACAAGTCTATTGCCAGAAAAGGGAAGATAAAATCAGTTTACAGATTATGGTGGTACAGGGTGCTCTGCCTTCTCAGATAATTTAGTTTCCAGGAATCATTGATTTTATGGCTTTTTTTTTTAACTACACCTATTCTGCATATAGCAATGAAATGCCCCATTAGGATAATCTTGTTAATCTCTAACCTGGATTTTTACCTTCTCCATCAAGCTATGCCAATAGTTTGATTAGGATTGTAGGTGATTTTTACACCCATACTGAACTGACAACCAGACACTAAGACCAGGAGTATCTCTCCAGAGTTTCCCACAGGAGTTAGCATGTAAACTGAGCCTTAAAGGACAGATGGAATTTCTTAGATGAAAAAGGATGGATGAGCTCCATGGGGGCAGAGGCTGTGTGTCCCTAGATTGCCCTGGATTTCTAGCCCTTAACAGAAATCCTGGTGTGTGGTGGGGTTTCCCTAAATATTTGTCAAATAAAGCAGTTGGAACCCCAGCTAAGAAGTGTATGCTAGGAAGGTAGGAGAACAAGTTTCCCAAAAGGGAGACTGGAGTCTGGGTGAGGCCTTGAGTATCAGGCCCAAGCGTTTGCTCCTCTTGCTGCAGGTAGCACTGGTTGTAGATGTGCTCTTGCACACTGATGCGCTGATTGATGGTGGCATCTGATGCGCTCCTGAGCCTGGCAAGAGTGAGGGCTTCCATGGACACCAGGCAGGGGATAGAGCAAGAAATGGCTGTCCGGTTGCTGGACAGTGATTTGGAAATGGGGAGTAAAGAAATCAGATCTTTCCGTAAGACCATTTTCAGTCTGTTCCAGAAAGTCACACAGAGCTGGTCAAAGTGCTCTAGTGCACTCCCACTTTGGTGCGAGGGCTAGAGGTCTGCACAGATTGTAGGTGAGCAGAGCTGCAAGTAAGAAGCTGCCAGTGGTCGACTCCCGCACCCAGTTACTTACTGATGACTGCCTAGCTGGGTCTCAGTACTGGTGACTGAGTGGGCTGTGGAAAGTGGTCCTGGCTGGGAGCTTGCAGCTTTATTGGAGGAATAACATCCTAAAAATGGAAAAATAAAAACCCAGATAATAAATTTGCAGTGTAGCAGAGTAACTAGGGACCCAGATGTGAGCCCCTCAGTGCCTTGGTGTACATCCTTACTCCTTGGCTGACTCACAGTGTGACCTTGAATAAATTGGCTATGGACCCCTTCCCTCAGCTTGCTCATCTGTTAATAGTATTGACTATCTCTGGGCTGTTGCGAGGGTGGAATGAGTCGGTCTCTATGTGTGCAGTGCTTAGGACAGAGTTGGCACATAGGACATGCTCTATTAAAAGAAAATTATTACTTTGTAGAGTCCCTAAGCCTTGATTTCCTCTTTATGCTGCAGACGTCATAGGATTGTGAAAGTCAGTGAGATGGTGTCTGCAAAGCATCAAAGAGTTTGGCAGAGCCAAGCATCCAGCGACCATCATCCTAATCATTTGATTTTTGCCTGTTGGTGTGAGTTCACTTGGTTCTCCCTCCACAGAGACATGGGAAGATCTGATATATATTAGTCATCTATTTTCACTTTTGGTTTCTGAATCTGCTTTTCAAAACAAAACAGGCTGTTAACAGGCTGCCTCTCTGCCAAGAAGAGTGACAAAATCGCCTCTCTGTACTCTTTCCTTCTCCCAGAGTTGAACACAGGGAGAGGTTTGGTAGTTTGGGATGTCAGCTTAGGGGTAGGTTTCTTTGTTATTTTTCTTCTTTAACTGCATATCCAGCATGATATATTATGTTGGAATTGCAAAGTCAAAGGACGATTATAATATTATAAGCAAATAGTTTCTTTTCAGAAGAAATTAGGAGGTAGGCAGTATTTTTGCTTCAGAGTAAAACCTCTCTTTCAGCAAAATTGTGTTTTATGGTCTTTTTGAAAATACCTTTTTTTTCCCTGACAGAAGATATTAAATAAGTGAGATATCTACTTTTTATGTGGTTTTTTCAGTCTTTTTATGAATTAAGTAGCACTTGTCTTTAAGTACCTTTGATGGGAATTTAGATAATAAACCAGTGAAAGATCTTTTCCATCCATAACTCCCTGTGGCCTTGATGGTGAACCCAGGATAAAAAGATCAGAAATAGAAAAGGCCGGCCTGAAACTTTGAGGGCCTCTTATGCAACTTCCAGGTCCCCTTTAGAGATCTCAGATTTTTTAAAAAGCATGATCAAGTATTTCATACTATACTTTTCTAAACTCTAGTTGGTCTTTTCTTAGCAAAGATCATGTCCTCTGATTTGGGCATAGATTGCAGGCCACAGCAGGGGAACAGGCTACTGGGTGTAGCATGGGGAGGGGATGGAGGGTAAGTAAAGAAAGTTTTGGGGGACACAAGAGTGGGATCAGTTGTAGAACAAAGAGTAAGAAAGGTAAAAAGAGAAGAGGTATGGGATGTCAGGGGAAAGAGGGAACTGCAGAGTGGAAGAGAAAGAATAAGAAGGCACAATGGTGAAGACAGAAAAAGGAACGAACCTGAGAGGACAGAGAAGGCATCAGGTGAGCACAGGTTGAGACAAAAAGGTGGGTAAATGGGAGGAAGAGAGCACACTGGCCTAGGCAGTCTGGAGGAGCAGGAAGAGGAGAGTGACAGCCTCCTCTGACAGCAAAGGGATGCCTTTGCCACTGTGAGACTCCCGAGGGAATTTGAACGTTTTGGGTGTGCAGGGTGACATTGGGAACCTGCAAGGAGGCCGCTGGGCATGTAACTGATGGGATCATCTGAACTTTTGTGCTGTGGGGCAGAAGGAAGGAGAAGGCAGCTTTGCCTCACTTTTTATGTTAATTTTCTTGTGCCCTAGTGACTAAGCCCAGTCTCTGTTGGGTCGACCAGTTCTGCATCTCCCTCCTTTCTCTTGGATCAGCTCTTACCTAAATCTTGCCACTTCGCTCCAAAATTCTTGGTAGCTGATTTCACTCCAAATATAAAAAGGAAAGAAGAAAAAGCTTCGTTAGACCTTCTCAAACTCTGCTGCTATTTCTTTCTTTTCCCTGTCCCCTTGCCACCAAGGGTCATCACATTGGAGTGTTACAAAAAGATGGGATTTGTTAACTAATTGATTAGAATGCAGAAAATAGTCTTGGGCTTTAGGATCCTTTAAGACTTTCTTTGGATTGAGGGCTTCTTGTTGTTGGAGTTGTTGTTATAAGCATACCAGTGCCCAACCCCATTTTTTAAGGCGTTTGAATAGTAGTGTTTCTAAAATGTATGAAATTTTCTACTTTCTTAAACTAAGTCTGGAACATAGCTTATCATCATGGGCCCATCAGGATTTTCTCAATCATCAGGTTTTTGGAAGACAGAAGACTGATACAGTTAGGATTGGGGAACAATTACCTTCACTTGAGTGTGTTTTTTTGTTTAAGAGAGAGAAAGAATCGGTTTTGTTTAATCTTTCACGTGGTTTCCGTTGCACTGACACTTAGTTCTGTATGTGGTGCGAGGGTTCAAATCCGCATCCTTGCACGTGCCATGCAAGCACTGTAACCGCTGAGTCACCGCTGCAGCCCTTGAGTGTGTTTTATGTGCTGGGCACCTGACAAACAAGACAGACACCATCCCTGCGATGTTGGAGTTTAGTCTGTCAATTCTGAATGATGATCTGGAACTTTAGGTGTAAAAGTACCCATCCTTTGGCCAGGCATGGTGGCACATGCCTATAACCCCAGTGACTCAGGAAGCTGAGGCAGGAGGATTGCAGGTTTGAGGCCAGCATTAGCAACTTAGTGTGATCTTGTCTCAAAATGAAAAATTAGAAAAAGACAGGCAATGTAGATCAGTGGTAAAACCTCCCTGGTTCGATCCTCAGGACTGTAAAAAAAAAAAAAAAAAATACCATTTTGTGTTCTGGATTGCCATAGTTATCCAGCTGTCTTCAGCTAAATGGAACATTACTCTTTTTAGGGCCCTGATTTATACACCTTTGATCATTTCTACTGTTGACCTACAAATCCATAGCCCATCAATGCATATGCAGATTTGGATTGTTACCTTTTGGGGGGTGGAAGGGAGGAAGAGGAAAGGAAAAAGGGCACTTGTTGATTCCCCTGAAGGCAGGATAGTGTTGACTAGGATTTTTTCCATATTTAGAATCATTCTAAATGTTTAATCTATAATCTTAATATATTTTTCCCTAACAGAGGACATTAAATACGTGAAGAGCTCACTCTTTTCATGTAGTCTTCTCAAGCTTTATTGATGGATGAATAGGGTAGCTCCTTTGATAGGAATTTGGATAATCAACCTGTGAAGAGGGCTGGACTGTGCCTTCTGACCCCCTCTTGTGCTGGTAAGTTTAGTCTGTGCTGTTACCAGAGTTGTCTTTCGGGGCTTTGGTGTAGTTGCTGCCTTTCCTGGTGCGGGAACTGTGCAGGGTGGGCTGGGGGTCTACTAAAGAGACAGCAGGGCGTTCTTTAAGGGTGGACACTACTGAAAGGATCACTGTTTATTACTCATCTGATGGAATGTTCTGTCCTTGGAAAACATCTTAGCAGAGGGAGTCAGAAAAGAAAGCTTGATTTTTTATCATTTGTCAAATGAACCAGCTGTCTAGTGGATGAAGTCTCATTTCTAGGTGATTTTCGGTGGCCAACCCTCCCTGAGCACTGGGCGCTGGCCATGGCCTGTGAAAGAGCTGACTGTGGTGCTAAGTATTTGCTTAGTTTATGCATAAATATTTTTTAAATTATGCTTTTGAGCTTTCTTAATTTAGAAAGTATGAAAAATTCCAACATATGCAGAAAGCGTGGAGCACACATTCAACAGTTATCAAGATTTTGCCTCATTTGCCTAATCTCTGCCTCCTCCCCCCTCTCCCCACAGTCCTAGCAGATCCTAGACCTTGGTTGTTTTACCTCTGTGTACTTCAGTGTGTACCTCTGAAAAACTTGGGTGTGTTCTTCCATAACTGCCGTGCCATAACTGTAGTGACCATATTTCGTTGGTATTACCTAGTAGCCAGTTTATAACAACATTTTTTTCAATTACATACAGAAAATGTCCTTTTAGGGTTGTTTTCTTAGAGTCAGGGTTAGATAAGGGCCACACGTGGCAAGCGGACTTCTCTTTTCATCAATAACAGTTCCCAGCCACACGCTCTCCGCCCCTTTTTTCCACGCCTTTGACTTGTTGCAGAAACTGGGTCAGTTGTCCTGCAGAATGTCCCACATTCTGGATATATCTGTTTTCTTGTGCTGTCATTATCGTGTTCCCGTATCACCTGAATTTCCTGAAACTGGAAATTAACTCTACAGGCTTGATTCAGGCTAATAAACCGTTTTAGTTAGGGGTATTGTATGTTTCTCATCGTACTGCAATAGGAAAAGCCTCCTTAATTTAATTAAATAAAAATACGTAATATCAGCACCGAGTTTGGTGTTGACACGGTGTCACGTCCTGTGGGGACTACAAAGGTGAATAAAGTATAGTCCCAGTTGCTTTTATTTCTTTCTGGAAGCAGACCAGGACCTGCAGCCTGACAGAGGATCAGCAATGTGTAGCGAGCGGGGAGCAGGGGTTTGAGAATTAGCCAGTATCTTAGAGATTGCCCAAGAAGCCTTGGAAACGTTAACACTCTGAAAAAGTTTATACAGAAATGTAATATCTTTTTGGTAATATATGCAACAGCAACTGAGTTCTTTTCGATAGCTGGGTGTATTTGATATAATTCTTTTTTGAGTAATTTTTCTCCACTAACCCACTGTGCATGGCATTATTCAGGGTACCCTAACATGCATTTTAGAATGCCTATGTTAGAGCAGGATCTGCAGAAACCCCTAAAACTTCCCTGTCTACTCAGTGAGATTCACAGTAAAAGAGAGCTAGCACCGTGCTTGAACTGCTGATCCACAGGTGTCAGCCAGCTCTGTTTCCCCAGGCCATCCTGCCTAACTTTGCAGAATTAGAGCACAAAAACAGTACAGATAGGGTAGAAACTTAAGCTTTTTAGTGGACACCTTACTATTTTATTCTTTTGGAGGGATATTATGAAGTTTTATACTTTACTATGAACAAAGGCAAAGTTGTTTTTTGATTTGTATTTTTGTTTTCTTTTGTTTTTAAAGAGGGACAGTGAGAGAGAGAGCAAGAGAGAGAGAATCAGTTTTATTTAGTTTTTCATGTGGCTTTCATTACTCCAACACTTTGTTGTGTTCGTGAAGCTGGAGTTGGAACCCGGGTCCTTGCGCATGCCAGGCAAGCACCACCAGCCCCTGTTCCTCCCTCTTTAAAAAGAAAAAAAAAAAGCAAAATTTCAGTTGGAGAATGGCCTCTTTTAATTGAGGGTTCATAAACCAGGAACTTAAGCAAAAGAGGGAATTCCTCCATATGTTAAAAATAAAAAGCCTTCCAAGGAATATTTTGTTCACTGTTATGTTTCAATATTTAGTAGAGTCCTAGGTACTCAGGGCTCAATAAATCAGGATTGATTAAATGAGATGTTGGGTCAGTAGTGTTTATTCTTGTTTAGGAATTACAAGTAAACAGAATAATCATAGTGCAGAATCCTTAGCCTGCCTTGGACAAGAAATTTTGACTCATGCATAGGAAAGGGGAAAGAGAGAGACATGGGGCCATTGGCAAATAGAAGGACTTGTTTTAGGTGCTGACTTTGTTTTAAAGATTGCACGTTTATTATAAAGAATACAGCATTTAAAATGTATACCGTCTAGAAAACTGAGTAAAATTTTGGATTTGGTTCTTAAAAGAAAAATGTCATTTTTCTTCTTTGAAGACCAACTTCTATCATAAATGACTACAAATTGTTAGGGAACTAAGCTTTGATGCATTAACTGCTCGAAGGTCAAATGCTTAGGTCATTATAATTCTGCCCCCTTTTGTGCATGTAATACAATGCACTCTTTGACATGGCATTGCCACATTCTCATGATGCAGAGTGGTCACATGATTGAGGGCATTAAGAGCGTGATCTCTTTCTCTCTATTCTCTGTTTCAAGTGGCTATTGAGGGTGTAAAGTTGAGGGGAGAAGCTGGACTAATGACTGGCTTTGGTTGACACCTTTGTAAAACTTTTGACTTTTCTTACACAGTCAATTTGGTTAGGACCTCTTAAAAGGAAAAGCTGAATGTCATAGAGCTGTAATCCAGCAGCCCAGAGCAGTTCTCCAACAGCTTTCAACCTGGCTTGGTCACTCAGATTTTTATCACATACTTGCTAGTAGAATTTCGATTGTCTCAAAATGTTCAACAAGTGTATGACTACTTTATATTCCACTGGGATGGGTCCTTTTGCTAAGAAAGCAGCATGTGATATATGGGCTGTGGAGCCTGTCCACCTGGCCTCAATGCGTGGATTCCATTTATTAGCAGTCTGACCTTGAGGAATTATTTAACTCCCATAGTTTCCTCCTCTGTAAAATGTGTTAATAGTGAGTGTGAGGCCTAGGCGAAGAAAAATGCTGGTACAAAGAAAGCAGATGATAAATATTAGCAACTGCTCTTACACATGCAGATGCAAGTTTATTTAGAGATGCAACTCAAGCATTGAGTATGTGAAGGTAGGGAAGGTTGGGGTTTCTTTCTAGGTGACAAGAAAATACTATCTATCTTGGGTGGTTCGAACTTTAGCTGGCCCAGCCCCCACCAAAGAGGCAGGCCCACAGAGGGGCAGTGAGAGGAGGGCAGTGAGCTTGGGTTCATGGGCTGCTTCCAAAATATGACTGGCACTTCTTGCCTCCTCTCTGCTTGTGGGGTGAAGACCCGGCCATTGAAGTGATCCTTGTGCCCAGGTCCCATTCTGTGTGTGACTTAGCATGTTTATAGATATTGGGGCTAATGAGCACGTACAGTACACACACTCAAGGCAATAACCTGACCCCAACAGGAATGCAGGAATAACGTCTTGGTTGTCTCTTCTCCATACCTGTCAACAGAGGATCTAGAGAGCTTGTTCTGCAGAGGGAAAGGAAACCCCAACATAACATGCCTTACAGGTTCAACATGATGCTAGTCAGAGCCAGCCCAGAGTGATGGGGCAGGTACGCACGAGGCAGGCGCAAAGCATGCTGGAGACCTTGCATGTTCAGCCCTGCATGCTGGCTTCTTGGATTCTAGACCGGGTCAGTGCTTCATCACTGTGCATCTTGGGAAGCGCCCTCCTCAGTTAAATATGAGTGGGGTCTCTAGGACATGCTCTGGAAGTCTGTAAGGATGAGGACTGGAATGGCTTCCCACCCAGATGGACCCTCTCTTGTAATTCATCAGGTGAGAAACCACAGGAAGCAGACCCCACCAGACCTACCCGACTGGCAGTCGCTGAGGAGCCTCACTTCTTGTTCTGTACTCATCAGCCTTATTTGCATTCTCTGGGAAAATTTGAGAGGTTACAGGACTCCAGTGGCCTGGGCAGCTGTATAGCACCCTCCTGGGCAGTCCCTCGACTCAACTCTATTTAAATCCCGCTACCTAGAATGAGCAGCCCTGTAAATATGTTCTGCTGATCTTCTGTTATTTAGCAGTGACATAGGAGGGATGCAGACTTCTGTAGAGTGAGGGCGTTTCTGGGTATTGAATGGCATTCTGCCATGTTACTTTTGTTCTTTATTTTAGTCTATAGTTTTATATCTCCCCTTAACAAAGTTTTCCTCACTAATAGATCTCACATTTTAGGATTCCATTCAGGTAGTGTCAAAAGCCAAGTAACTCCCACTGCCCCAGCAGTTTTCCAGGTGCCTGGAGGACAACAGAAGACTTACGCTTCATGTTGTGGACGCTTTGCTTCTTTAGCTTGTGGGTTGTTTTCTCTTAGTGTGTAGTCATGATAAAGAGCAATAGGAATCCAGCACAGTGTACTTGGCTGGTTTTTGTTTTTGTTTGGTACCTAGGATTGAACCCAGGGTGCTTAATTACTAAGCCACATCCACAAATAATATTATCAAATATCAATAACATCAATTATTATCAAAATTATTATTTTGAGACAATGACTCACTAAGTTGCTGAGGCTAGCCTCAAACTTGAAATCCTCCTCCCTCAGCCTCTGGAGTACCTGGAATTACAGGTGTGTACCACCACATCCGGCTATACTTGGCTGTTTGTGAAAATGACTTCTTGTTTCTAGATTAGAGGCCCTGGCTCTTTAGAAAAAGTGGATGGTAATTTTTCTTCTTATCTAAGTTATTCTTGAAATTCTGCTAATAAAATCTATAATAGGAAAAGGACCAGAAAAGTGGTACTATGCCCTGGTTAGTGGTGTCTGGAGTGTTCATTTCCGGGTCTTCCAGAATCCTGGTCTGCTGCTGTTGGCACTGTCTCAGTGGTTCTAGCTGGGAGGCTGAGCTCCCTGTGGACATCAGGGTCTGTAACTGGAGACCTTTCATGGTAATGGACCAAGAGGAGAGATAACCCCAGGACTGGTCTTTCTGTGCTAGAGATGCCTGGAGCCCTGGCATTGCTTCTCTGACCTGAAGACCAGGGATCCCCCCAGTTGGGCCTTGCCTCCCAGAGGTGCTCTGGACAGACCCAAATCCTGCTTCCATTCATATGCAAAGCATAATCTTTCCACCACCACCCCTACCCCTCTGGTGAAGGGAACTAGCGCTCCATTGGTTGCTGCACTATTCAAGCATTGGCTTTTTGACCTTCGGAAAGTTTTCATCTTCAAGGACATAAAATATATGGTATTGTAAATAAAGAAGAAAGTTGAGTTTGTTGGTCACTGAAGGAGAGAACGCCAAGTTTTATTTCTTATTAAAGTCTGCTCTCAGATAGCGTTCCCTGTGATGAAAAGCCCTGCTTAAGCCTAGGTGCAGTGAATGACCTCTGGTGACAGCAGTGGCAGGGGCTTTTCTGAAAGGAGCAGGTGGAGCTGGGCCTTGCTTCAGGTAGATTTAGATTTGCTCCCCATTGAGCTATCCCTCCTCACCACACTGCCAGAAATGAAAAAGAAAGAAAAAAGCCCGGCTTCCCTTTCTGTTTTATTCGAACAGCTTCAATGTGGGCTAACTCCACCTGAGAAGTACATATCCATTTTAAGAGGGCAAAACTTGGATGATTAATACATCATGGTCTTGACTCTACCTTTAATATAAAGCTATAAGTCTTACTTTTTCCAAATACTACTTGAGCACCACACTGTGTGCATCAAACCGTCAATCACTCTGAGGTGGAGAAAGAGTAGAAAGCTTCCTCTGTGGTCTGAGTTCTTGGCCTGCACAGTGAGGCAGCATGCGACAGAAAACCACACACTGGGAAATAGAGGCTGGTCCAGATTAGCAGAGCGCCCGGCGAAGGACAGGCCTGTTTCTAAGGTGGGACAGCCGCTTCCAGATGCAGGTGCCCCAGCTGTGCTCTGAATGGAGCCGTGCCAGCCTTACTGTTGGTAGTGAGTTAGTTCCAAGTGGGAATTCCAAGTGGAATGCATGTGAGGAGGAGGAATGTGCTCCCAGAGACGCTCTGGAGGAAAAAAGGTAGGGATGGTACTGCAGGAGAACAGTGTGGGCTGGATTGAAATGAGGATCCCCTAAGTTAGCCATGTGCTTCCTCATGTGATGTAGGCCTCTCTGTTAGGGTACCAAATGCCTTAACAGCAGTGTACGGTTTGGATCATAGATGAATACTAACCACATACTAAATTTAAATCCACACAGATACACTTCCTAAGTAACAAAGCCTAGCAGGTTATGTGGACGTATTGTCCACTTATCCTGATTTTGAAAACTCTTTATGCGTTATTTTCAGCTGTGTGAACTTTTTATCATCCCTTATGTAGCATATTTAGGACATTTATTAATCAGTTTGGAGTTTTGACCCTTCACAGTTACAAATGTTTAATTAGCATTATATAAAATTTGGGTGATTAATCATATAGTTTATTATATTCCCTCTGGATATCTTCCTTTCTGCCACTTTAGTTTTACCCGTGTGTGTTTTATTTTTCTGCCAAGTTGCTGTATCTCATTCATTTGTAGTTCATTTAACAGAATGTATTTTACACCACTGTGTGCTGGGCACTATTCTAGGTGTTGAGCTACCTACTCAGTGTTATGGATTTAGAAACTCAGTCTTTCAATGTGAAGGGATTGTTATAGGTAAGTTTGATTTCCTCATGAGACTTTTAAATATAAGTCACTGAGTTCATTTAAATATTTCATCATCAGTAGCAGATACTGAACATTTTTAGCAGTGCTAGCAAAGTATTTCCGCAAATGCTTTTGAAAGAAATCAGGTTAGTAAATTTGACACCCTGAATTTTGGAAAGTTGATCTGTTTCTCTTCTCTAGAACCCTAAGGAACCTCTGTGGCTCCACCAACAGTAGTAGGAAAAGGACTTGGTTGGATGCACTCTGGACACTCTCCCATTCTTAAGTTCTGTCCCAGTTTCTCTGTGCTGTTTTCTTTCTGTGTCAGACAGGACAGTAACATACAGGTAATCAGTCAGACAGAGATGTGATTGCTGCTTTATACAAATTTAAGGTGTAATGTACCCTACAGCCTTTTGGGGTCTTTTCTTACCCTGGAAGCTTGGTTGTCCTCCTAGCAAGTAAGATGGACCATGAGAACAGGTGAGTGCGTAAGCCGCCATTGAAACGAGAGCATGTGGGGGATGTCCTCAAGTGTGCTGTAAGGCTACAGCTGTCACGCACACTCACACACACACCACACTCCATGCCCCCCCCACATACACACAATGCCAAAATAAAAAACATTCATTCTATAATCAAAATCTCTTCCAGGGTCTTGCTTGTAAAGCCTGAACTCTGAACACTAATCTTAGGAAGATCCTTGCACATAGTAGGCTCACTAGAAGAGCATTCTGCATCTTTAGGTTCTGCATTCTGCATGGAATTTCAGGAGAAAACAAGAACATGTGGAACTTAAAGCATAAAGCCTTGGAGAGTGGAACCCAACTGAACTGTCAATAATACAGGTCATTGACATTTTTAGAAATACACTTACGAAGGTGGAACTACTTTTAATATAGCATTAATTTGGGAAAAAGGATAAGCACGCAGGATGTTCCCATTCAACCAACCATAAAAAATAAGCAGGAAATCTACAAAGGGTTGTGTCCAGACAGTCAATTACATGGTGTTTTTCCGCTTTTTCTTATCTTGCCAGATTTATTTATATATATGTTGTTCGTTTGTTTTTTTGTTTTTTTGTTACTGGGGATTGAACTTAGGGGCACTTAACCACTGAGCCACATTCCCAGCCCCTTTTTATTTTTTATTCTGAAACTGGTTGAACTTGTGATCCTCCTGCCTCAGCCTCCTGAGCCCCTGGGATCACAGGCATGTGCCACTGTACGATAGAATAAGCTTCTGTTACATTGGTAATCAAGGGAAAGTGTAACTGAAAACAGAAAATGTTCTGCCGCTCCCACTCAGTTTGAGGCTTGCAAATGATAATAAATTTTGAAAAAAATTAGTATAATTTGTATATGGGAGCAGGTGAGACTATAAATTTAACTCTTGCATTGTTTTGCACAATTGCTAGAAGAGTTACAAGTAGGGCTGTCTGATCTCTGTCCAGCTAGTGGTTCCATAAAGCTAATTCATCCCCATCTAACACAGCACCAGCTTTTGTTATTGTTGCAACTTGTTAGTTTCAGGTCTCTTACATAGAGATTGAGCTCATTTATAAGAATCCAGAATAAAACATGTATTTCACATGATCTAATAAGTACATATAACTTTGCCTAGCTTAAGAATTTGTGAGTATGCTCTGCTTCTGAACCCAGAGATACTAAATCATAAGATGTAAATAGTTTTTAAATCTCTTCTTTCCCCACCTCTTTCTGTACATAAGGCTTTAGCATAGGAGGATTTTTGTTTCACTGCAGTTCCTGTATAGTGCTAGACTAAAGAAGATGACTTCATTTTTAGTTCATTCTTGGCAGTTTTATCGTGTAAACAATAAGTTCTTTACCCATGGCCAGCTTGACCTTTTCAGAGTTAATGTAAATTAAACTGGCTGGAGACTGAAACAAGGGAGGGGCTGGGGTTTGGGAAGGATTAAGGAGACCAATCAATTCTAGTAGCTTCCTTACCCTGCTTGTTTTGAACACTGACAGTCACTACAGAAACTAATGCTCCTGCTTTTGAGCACCTAAAAACTGTGAAGGCAGCAGGATTGCTGGATTTTGGAAAGAAAATGATCAGGACTCAAATCAACAGCTGCTGTTCTGTTTCTTAGTGGTTTGTTTGTGCTCCTGGTTATGGAGTGAGAGGACTGTTCCAGCAGCAATCTGATGATCGCTTCTCTTTGTCCCACTTTCCTTCCTGAGCAGGCTTAAGAGGAGGACAAGCCGCAGGGATGAGTCTGTGTGTTTTGCATTGCTTGGCTCCTCCAGCCTGTGGCAGTGGTGCCACTAACTAGAAGTCGTACCATCCGGTGCTGACCTGTGGATGGTTCAGCGGTGAAGACCCGACTCAGTATAGAGTCCAGCTGTGTCTGCCCCTCAAATTGCTTCTAGGATGATCTCCCATGGGTGAAAAGTGCGAAGCCCCCACATAGTATATGTACAAGGTAGAAGGATTGGTCCTCTGGTCGTTGTTCCCTAGTATATTGGTATAGTGGTCAGTTTTCTATTACTATGACAAGTACCTGAGGTCATCAGTTTATGAAAAGGTGATTTTGGTTCAAGGTGCTGGAGGTTTCCTTCCATGGTTGATTGTCCTGTTGCTTTTGGGCCATTGGTGAGGCAGCATAGCATAGCAGAGCACATGGTGCAACATAGCCGCTCAGCCCCCAGTGGGAACTCAAGAAAAAGAGGAAGGGACTAGGGCAGCCATATCACCTTCAAGTGGTCAGAAGACCTCCCACTAGGCCCTGCCTCTTAAAGGTTCCACCACTTCCAGATGGCACCATGGGCTGGGGACCAAGCCTTTAACAAACACATGGGCCTTTGGGGAGCATTCCAGATCCAACCTGTAGAAACTAGTACAGCCTATAGAATGTTTTACATTATCTCATGTCCCCTGCTGGGAAAGAACATGTGACTTGAGGGACAGGACAACACCAGCACCTTCATAGGCCCTGGGACCTCCCTCCCCATCCTTGGAGTTCTTTGCTGCATTCTTTTTGGACTGTGGAGCTAGACCCTTGAGTTCTCATCCATGTAGGCTTGGGTGGTTTTTTTGTAAGCTTTGGTTTTCCCACCTGTGAAATGGGGGCATATTATTCCTATCATCATGAGGATTTACAGGTAACATGTCCGAAATACTTAGAACAGTGCTTAGTATGTAATAAGCATTTAATAAATGTCAGCTTTTTTATTATTATTAGTGATCGCTTGCTGGCGCCTTCCCTGGCTTCTTGCGCCAACACTCCCTTGAGATTGCTGTTGCCAGGAAAACCAGTGATCACCTCTTGTTGCCAAAGCTCTTGGACACTCTTTGATCTCCTCCTCTTTCTAGACCTTAAAGTGGCAACTGCTCTCTTTGAAGCACTGTGTCCCCAGGGGCATGCTCGCCACACGCCCTGCCCAAGCTCTTGTTCATTCTCTTTTGCTTGGTCCCCATCCTCTACCTGACCCCATGTTGCCTGGCTTCAGAGCGAGCCCTTCACGTTTGTTTGTGCCTCTTTCTCTCTGGGTAAATATCCACTCCAGTGCCTCGGTGTTGCTCATCCTCCGGGCCTTAGGTCTATCTTGACCTTTGTAGTTCAAGTCCTAGGTCCACCTGACCCACCTTGTTCTTTCTCGTGGTAACTTGTTGTTTTCCTTCAGAGCAGTTTTTCATAGTTTGTAATTATTTATGTATGTGTTTTGATTAGTGTAAAACCCATGAATGAGACCAGGGTCTGTTTGGTGGTTCACTCCTGTACCAGGGGTATTTCCATAGCCCTGCTAGAATGACTGAAGGTTCTGGAGGCCCCTCCCAGTTCAGCTGAGCCGGGGCATGGGGTACCCCTTTGCGTTTTCCCTCCCACTGCTTGACAGCCGAGATCTAGCCCTTGTGCCCCAGCATGCCTTCTATGGAATTGTCCCATGGTCACCCCAAAATCATGGACTCCTCAAAGTCCATGATCAGAAGACTCAAGTGCCAGGTGTCACACCTGGGAAGCAGTGAGGGTGCAGCATCCTGGATGCTTTTCTTACATCCCTAAGCTGAATGAAATTGGGATTTGAATGTAGGATATTTATGCCAAAGGAAAAATAATTTAAAATTACTTTCCAAAACAGTTATTAGCCTATTAAACATTTATTATTATTTGAAGTCTTGGTTTTTTGTTGTTGTTTTTTTAATTCCCTTTAGTGTCTGTGAC
>PVKS010033275.1:0-21832 GCA_004027875.1 Aplodontia rufa
TCTCGTGTGGGTGGGTGTGCTTGTGTGTGGGTGTGCTCTAGATGTTCCCTGTACGTTGGAGATATGACTTTGGTCTAAAATCTCTTGCTGCTTTTCCCAGATCACCAGGCCCCCTCTGCTTTTTCTCGTCCTGCTCTGACTTCTTGATACCCTCCTGTTGCTTCCTGTCGCCAACCCCAATCTGCTAACCAGATGTTTGCACTTGATGCTTTGATCCGACCTTCTGGGTCCTGGACTGTATCTCACTCTAGCCGCATGGCCACTTTAGGGAAAGAACCCTGTTCGGCCCTGATGTGAGGACCTCTGCAAATCTGTGCCTTGTGCTGATCCCCGGCTTGGACCAGCCTCTTGGCTTTTGACCCTTGTTCTGATTAGGGAAGATTAATACTGCTAGTTCTAAGGCTTCATTCTGTTATCACCTGTGTTGAACAGTGCCCTGTTTTCTTTTCTGTGGAAATTATGATGATCTGGCTTTGCTTCTGGGGAGAAACTCTCGTAAAACAGACTGGCCGTGATGGCACACACCTATAATCCCAGCAACTTGGGAGGCGGAGGCAGAATTGTTTGAGGCCAGCCTCAGCAACTTAGTGTGACCCTGTCTCAAAATAAAAAATAAAATGGCTTGGAATTTAGCTTAATGTTAAAGTGACCCTGGGTTAAATCCCCAGTACCAAATAAATAAATAAAATAAACAAGCTTAAACACTAGCAAGAATGGCATAATGGGATGTGGCGGGTGGGGGGAACCCAGAGAAAGGAACAGAGAAGTTAGCTCATTGCCCATACCTTGTGCTCACCAGAGGTCTCAGCCCCAGGTACCATTTATTTAGCAGGGTGGTAAGTGCTCAGGTCCTTAATCTCTCTCAGCTCTCCACACCTTACCAAGTAGGGGTGATCATTACCCTGTGCACTGGATGGAGGTGAGTCTCCGTACACACACGTCTCCTCCCAAGGGGTAGCTGCCTTGCAGTTCATTGGGTTCACCCCATGAAGTAGGATTAGTTTCAGGCAGTGTTGTCAAAGCATGGTCTGAGGACTGCTGGGGGGCCCCAAACTCCAGGTCTGTGAGGTGCAACCTTTCCCAACTGCATATTTGCATAAGGCTGGGTTTTCTCCATATTCTATAACTCAAAAAGCACACCGAGGCAGAGCAGGTAGGAGAATCCTGCTGTTAACTGTGAAGCCAGACATTCAAGGACTTTGCAAACGTGTAAAATCATGCTGCTCTTTCACTCTTTTCCCCCCCTTTGGAAAAGTTAATATTCATAAAATATGTTGTTTATACTAACATGTGCCTATTATTTATTGAAATGAATAAATATTTAATCTTCACAGTTTTAATTTTTAAAATGTAAATACGATAACTACAATCCACATTTAAAGAAGTTTACTGTGGTCCTAATTTTTAAAGGTGTGGAGGGGTTCCTGGGAACAAATGTCTGAGAGCTGCGGGTTTAAACCAATCGTGAGAATCCCATAATCCTTGCCAGTGATTGGTTGAGGAATTCAAGCCTAGCCCAATCAGCATGGGCCATTTCCTTGGTGCTAGCTATTGGCTGGGAAGTGGGCATGTGAACCAGTTTGGACCAATGAGATGAGTGGAGTGCTTTGCTTTGAGCGGCTGGGAAAGTCTGGGTTAAGAACAGCTCCTCCCCTTTCTATGATGCTTCTGTGACCAGATACAGTGTGTAGAGCTCCAGCAGGGTCCTGCCTCCAGCCTGATAATGAAGCTGGTGCCCAGAGGTGGGCAGAGTCAGGAGGTCACGGGGAAAGCAGCTGGAGCCTTGGGAAAAGCAGTCTCCATCTTCAAGGGCTGTGTTGTGACTCAGTAAACATCTTTACTTTTTATGGCAACTGGAGTTGGGTGTTTAGTACTTACAAATGAAAGAATTTGAGTTGTACCCCTCCCGTTTCACAGATGAGGAACCAGGCCCACAGAGCTTAAGTGAGTACTAGGAAGTGCAAGAAATCACACTCAAAACCTAGGTCTCTTCACACCCCAAATCTGTTTTTCCACTGTGCTATGGAGCTTCTGAGAAGATAAAGTCCTTGCCTTCTCTATTTAGAATCCAGATCACAAGGAAATGTCCCTGAGTGGGGCAGCACGGAGCGGGGCACTCTCGATACTTAGGAACCTCTACCAAAATTCCTCTCTGTCCCAGTGCTTGGTGCTTTAACACTGTCCTTGTATCTGCCTGATAAAGCCCGAGCTTGCTTGTTACCACCTGATCCATTCTGTTCTGACCCAACAAGGTCCAAAGAGAGTACCAGTCAGCTGCTGGTTGCAAGGTGCAGAAACTGATTCCAGGTAATTGAACTAGAAAGGCACATTTGTGAATTTACACATCTTCTAGAGGGTAGGAGAGCCAAACTTAAGACTGTGGAACCAGAACCAATGCCCCAAATTGAGCCACTGAACTAGTCCTCTGGCCAGTCCACATCGTTGGGCACAGACACTCTATCTTGTCTGCTCTCTTGGCCAATTTTGGGAAACTGAATCCAAATTTTATTTCTTGCCTCTTCTTTGGGTCACTAGATCCCAGTTTTAAGGGTGAAATGGGTGCATCTGATTGGTGGAAACTAGGTCACATGCCAGTTCTCCAGCAGCAAGGAAAGATAGGATAAAAGGTAACAGCTGGTCAACTTGATTGAAGGCTGCAGATACTCAGCTCTCTGGGGCACCACTGTGAGCTCCCGGCCAGTGGGTCTGGTGGGTGAAAAGCTCCCGAGGATCAGGAGCGTGTTTTTCTCAGTGACAAATACATGGCCATCAGCAAGGACTTGGGCTGCTACTCATGCAGCAGGGCAAATTATTTGGATCTTTCGCCAAGTGCAAAAGTAGACTTTCACCCCAAGTCAAAGCAAGTATGGGCTCAGGAGCTGGGCTGCCTGGGTGCGACCCCTGCCTCCACAACTTTCAGGTGTGTGTCTTGGGCAAGGGATTTAGCCTCTCTGGGTCTCTCTTTTTCTTTTGGTGACAAGGATTGAACCCAGGAGTGCTTAACCACTGAGCAACATCCCCAGCCTCCCTCTCCCCCCTTTCTTTTTTTTTTTTTTAAAGAGAGAGGGAAAGTAACAAAGAGAGAAAGAGAGAATCAACTTTTTATTTAGTTTCTCATGTGGTCTTCATTGCTCTGAAACTTTGCTGTATATGTGGTGGGGGAGTTCGAACCTATGTCCTTGCACGTGCCAGGCAGGTGCTGTAACCACTAAGCCACTGTTCCAGCCCTCCAAGCCCTTTTTATATTTTATTTTGAGACAGGGTCTCACTAAGTTGCTCAGAGTCTCACTAAGTTGCTGAGGCTGGCTTTGAACTTGGGATCCTCCTGCCTTAGCCTCCTGAGTTGCTGGGATTATAGGCATGTACCACTGCGTTCCACTAGGTCTCACTTAATTTTCTGTGGATGGAACTACCTAAAGTACCTGCGTGCATTGTGGGGTTGTTGTGACAACCAGGAGTTCAGATATGTCATATGCTTACATCTGATGCATTCACTGCTGCTTGTGATATCTCGGTGTAGGGAACTGTCATGTGAGCGTCATTGAACCTGTCCAAGTCTGACCTGCCCCTTCTGCAGGTCCTCTCCCACTACACGGAAGCTCTTTCAGTGATGATGGAGAGAAGCCTCATATCTTCTAGAAGGACTCACTGACCACCCAGCCCTTTCCCCCATTCATTCTATTTCTTCACTCTTGCCTCATTCTCCCCCACCCCCATTGCAACCGCCCTCCAATCTCCTTGCACACAGCCTCGCTCATCTCTGTGAAAGAAATCATCATCTTCCTCATTCACACTTCCCACCCCACCCTCAAATACCTTTCCTCCAGATCGTTGCCTGGTTAACTTTTTCTTGTCATTCAAGTCTCAGCTAAAATGTCACCTCCTCTGAGACATTCTCCTGATTTCCTAAATCAAAGCGGCTTCCCCTCTTACCGCCTTTGATCACTTTGATCTTCTAGCTTCAGGTGCCCAGCTGACCTAACTCCACCCTTAGGCCAGATCAGTGCCCGGCGGGGTGCTGTGGTCCAGCCCAGAGGCCATGCTAGCTTGGACCTGGGGTCACGGCTGCTTCCACAACTTTTTCAGAACTCAGCATAGGGTATCTGTGGTGAAAGGGCTGAGAGGACTTGGGACACAGGCCTGCACTGAACTTCGGAGGCCACCAGCCCAAGCCCTACGCTCCCGGAAGATGAGCCCCTTGCGGGGTTGTACATGGCTGATGATAAGGTAAGGGCATGGCCATTCCTGGCTGTTACCCAGACTCCCAGATCCCTGGCGTGATTTCCGGGGAGGCTGTTGAGGTCCGGGCTGCAGGGGCTTCAGTGGCTGAGACACGGGTGGGACTGGAATGGTCTTAATGAGAGGGCCTGCTGATCTGGCAGCTTTGCTAATTAGTCCGCGCCAGCGCCAGACCCAGCCAAGGAAAGCAAGTTGCTTATGCTAATCGGGAGCAGTCTGCATTTCCTGGCTGGCAGAGCTGCCGAGAGCCTGGAGTGTGTGCCCAGCGCACAAGGCATGGCTTGGCAGGGCAGAGGCTGGGGGACCGCGGGCTGGGGCTGCACTTTGCCTGGGTTTAGGGAGAAAGAGACAGAATGATGGAAAAATCCGCAAGAGGTAGGGAGAGGGTCAAAGTAAGAAGGGCACGAACCAGGGAGGTTCTGGAGAAGGCCAGGGGGTGGATTGGAGGCCGGCGTTCCAAACAGCTTTCCATGTTGGGCAGCGGGCTGGGCCTGACTCTGTGCCTCCAGTGCCTCATGGGTGAGTGAGCCCTGGGGCAGAAGGTGACCTCGGGGACAGCGGGGTTGGAAGGCTGACCAGAGAGGCATCAGGGACAGAGAGCTGCACTCATCACCCCAAGTTACAGATGCAAAACATGCTGGGTTGACGTCTGCACTGCTGATGTGAAAGCAGGGGCTCAGGTATTCCTGGAGAATCCCTCCTCCCTCTCCATCCATCCAGCCAGCCAGCACCCACCGTGTACCAATGGATCCCGCGTTATGTGCCGCGTTAAGCGCTTGATATCCCTAACCCATTCAGCCTTCCCAGCAACCCTGTGCAGTAGGGATGATAATTTCCCCATTTTACAGATGAAGAAACTGAGGCACAGAGCCATGAAGACATTTTCCTGGAGTTGCTTGTGATTAGGGCAGGTTGGAGAGGTGAGTGAGCCAGGGACTCCAGGAGGGGAAAGGTTTCTGGGAAGACAGACAGCATGTGGAGGAACAGGGCACAGACTCGCAATTTGATTCACGTGCCACTGGTACTTTGAGTGGCAGCAGCCTGGGTTCTGGTGGGTCAGAGAAGTGTGCTTGGAGAACAGTTAGCTGAAACTTACAGCCTTGGGACCATTGCCACTGATTAATTATACTCGGCATCAACTATTCAACACCTCCCTTGGCAGCAGGGTCAAGAGATGGGCTCTGGATGGCACATCAATATTTCAGATGTGTCTTCTTTTTGGCTGACAGTGGACCACATTGGTAAGCAAGGTGGTTGCTCCAAAGCTGGGGCAAGGTGTTACATTTGGAGGGGCCTCCTGTGAAAGGGACTTTTTAAGCACCTCTCTACAGAGCTTAAGGGGGAACCAGTCAATTCTGCCTGTTTTGACCTCTACCCCTTCTTGGCTTTCTGGCTTCAGAGTCTGAGGCCAAGGGCGATAGAAAGTTCTAGATAAAATGTCAAGAAAGAGTTTTTCCAATTCTATTCTTCCAGAACTCACTGCCTACGCTAAGGGAAAACTGCTCCTGGTGGGACAGTGGGGGCCAATTAAGGTCAGGTTATGGAGGAAGGGCAAATGGGGGTCTCAGCAGGTTCCTTCCTTCCTACTTAACTTTCAGTGCTCAGTGATTTTCCAGGGAAGCCCCCCAGGCTTCTTCTCTACCAGGGCAAAGGGCATTCCACCTCTCCTGAGCTCTGGCTATGGGGCCAGTATGATTTCTAAAAAACGATTATTTACTTAAATGACTTCCTCCTAGAGAATGTCAGCCTCATGAGGGTAGGGATCAGTTCCAAATTTATTCATCATTAACTCCTAGCAACTAGGGGCTGGAGCGGTGGCTCAGTGGTTGGAGCTTTTGCCTGGCATGTGCGAGGACCCAGGTACAAACCCCAGCACCGAGTACATAATTAAGTGTCGGAGAAACAAAGGCCAGATAGAAAAATAAACAAAATTGATTCTCTCTCTCTCTCTCTCCCTCCCTCTCTCCCTCTTTCTCTCATTCTCTCTCTTTAAAACAAAAATCCTAGCAACTAGGATTGTGCCTTGCACATAGTAGGTGCTGGTAAACATCTGTGAAGGATGCACATGTGAGGAATAATCGTGGGAGAGCCAGCCAGCCTTCTCGCCTCCAGCTTCCCTCTTCCCCTCCCTCCCCCTCCCTCCTATCTTCCTCCATCCAGGAGCTTTTTTTGGGTGGGTACGGGAGGCTCCAAGATGAGCCATGTGATTTGGCCTGGGCATGAGGATCTGTTCCCTGAGTGGTAGGTAAGAGTGGTAGCAGTGATACAAACACAGGGGCATCTGCTTCGGGGACTACTTCTGGGGAGCTCTTGCAACCTTCTAGCACCTTCCCTGTCATTCTGTTCCTTGCAGACCCCATAGGAAACCTGTGTGGTGGGCTTCTGTGGGCTGTCAAGGGAGAGGAAAGTTTTGTGGTAGGGTTTAGGGGAAACTAGCCTGGGGGATTATAGACTTTCAAATGATCAGGGGATTACAGAGGTGGGTGGGGACAGAGAGAGCAAAAGATCTCCCTTCCCATAGCCCCGGCACAGGGAGGACATCCTGGCCCAGAGGCAAGCCCCAGGGGGGACTGAACCGTCCTGCCAGGAGTGATTTCTCCCTGGAGTTCCTGGAGAATTTGGTGCTGGGCAGGGATGAGAGGTGGCAGACAGCAGGACCACCCTGTCTGGGCTTTGATCTGAGAGGGCCTTTACTCCTGGGTGATCCTGTAGAGGGAGGCAGAGGCCAAAGGCAGGGTATGAGTAGGGATGGGGAGTGGGTGGTGTCAAATTCTCCTGAGACCTTCCAGCAGCTTCCAGGTCATATGAACGGTTTCCGGGTCTTATGACATTTCTGGGCCATACCCACAGGCAGAGCCAAGTTAGGGAACACGGGGCTCCATAAAACCCAACCGGCCTCTGGCTATTGGAGGCTCCCAGTGAAGGAAACTACCCTAGACACTAGTTTCTCATTTAAAAAGAAGCATTTGATCATTGTGTAAGATTCAAGCAAGTCGAAGGAAGAAAAAAAGTATGAATCACAAAATCCTCACTACTCATTTTTTTTTTCAAAAGAGAGAAAGAGAGAATCGATTTTATTTAGTTTTTCATGTGGCTTTCTTTGCTTGACACTTTGTTGTGTGTGTGGTGCTGGGGTTTGAACCCGTGTACTCACACGTGCCGGGCAAGCGCTGCAACCGCCCAGCCACTGCTCCAGCCCCCCTTACAACTCTGTTTTTTTTTTTTTAAAGAGAGAGAGGGACAGTGAGAGAGAAAGAGAGAATCAATTTTATTTAGTTTTCATGTGGCCTTCGTTGCTCCGACACTTCGTTGTGTACATGGTGCTGGGGTTTGAACTCGCGTCCTTGTGCACGCCAGGCTAGCACTGTAACTGCTGAGCTGCCGCTCCAGCCCCACTATTCTTTTTTTTTTAATTTATTTTTTATTAGTGCATTACAGTTTTACGTAATGATGGGATTAGTTGTCACATACTCCTAGATGCACACAAATAAGCAATACAATTTGTTCAATATCTGCCCCCCACCCCTGCACCCCTCTACCTCCCTCCTCCTGTCCCCTGATCCCTTGCCTTTCTTCTGGGTCCTATATTATTCCTAAAAAACCCAAATATAGTCCTCTTATTACTCTTACTAAAAATTTAAAAAAATTTTTCTCTCCCTCCTGGAGAAACAGAGAATGACATAGAATTTCCAACAAATTAGAACCATTACATAGGCCATCTTGACCCCCTCCTTTCTTTTTTTCTTTTTCTTTTTTGTTTTTTTAGAAAGAGGGACAGTGAGAGAGAGAGAAAGACAGAAGCAATCTTTTATTTAATTTTTCACATGATCTTGGTTGCCTGACACTTAGTTGTATACGTGGGTGCTGGGGTTCGAACCTGCGTACTCGCACTTGCAGGGCCAGCGCCGTAATTGCCGAGCCACCGCTCCAACCCCGACCCCCTTCTTTCTTAATTTAATAGTATTCCAAGGACATTTTCCCTGTGTAAATGTATAGCTTTACCTTGGTGGTTTTTAAACATCCCCCCATTACACACACACACACACACACACACACACACACACACACAGAAGTGCTTCCTGGGCCAGTGCCCAGGCCACAGGTGCACCTGCTGCCGGGACTGATGGTCCTCTAGTGAAGCCAACCCTAACTCAGACTCCGGGGGATCCCTCATCAACAGGATGCCTTAAAGACACCCCTCCCTCTGTGTTTCTTTTGGAAGGCAGGCAGGGGGACAAAAGATTTACATTTGGCATCAGGAACGTTACAGTCAGCAGTTAGGGGAGGTCATGGTTTGGTGTACTCAATCTCTTGGTCCTAACGCTCTGAGGAAGGACAATGCCCTGCCTTCGGGGACTGGTGCCCAGAAGAAGATTTTGAGAGAGTTCATGATGTCTGCAAGACAGACTTCTCTATTAGGAAAATGGTCTTTGCACACAAGTGAAAGATCTTTCCCCAGGGGAAAGACAGAATGGGATTTTTATTTTTTTATTTTTTATTTTTTGCTTAAAGGGAAACTTCAATTGCCCACATCAGCCTGTTTCCAGAGCATTCCAGCTGACCAAGCTTGGCTCACTTACCCCAAAACCAGACTTGTAAAGCTGGAAAAGGAGATTGTTAGGCAAGTTCTGAGAAGCCCCCTCGGGGTTCCCGTGGCAACCTTCCGGAAACTTCTCCAACTGTGCTCTGGCTCTAAGGTTTGGGCTTCAACTGACTTCCCACCAGGGAGGCCGCTCAGAGCCCTTCCTCTTCAAGAGGCTGCTGTCCGACCAGCTTACAGGGACTTCCTTTCCCTGATGGACTGTCCACTGCAGTCTGAGGGTGGCCACATTTTGCTGTGTAAGGCCAGCATTTCTGGAAACAGCCATAGAGCAAGCAATTGAGTTTTGCAGGCTGTATGGTCCCTGTCCCAGCTGCTCAGCTCTGCCACTGTGGCCCCGAGCAGCCACAGAATCATAAGCGAACGGCATGGCTGTGCACCAACACAACTTTTTCTTTTTTTTTTTTTTTTAAAGAGTGAGGGACAGTAAGAGAGACAGAGAAAGAGAGAAACAACTTTATTTAGTTTTTCACATGGCCTTAGTTGCTCCAACACTTAGCTGTGCGCATGGTGCTGGGGTTTGAACCTGGGTCCTCGTGCTTGCCAGGCAAGCACCGAAACCACTGAGCCACCACTCCAGCCCCAACAACTTTTTCAATGAACTCTGAAGTGTGAATTTAGCCTAATTTTCACGGCATGGAATACTAATCTTTTTTTTTTTTTTTTTGCAGTGATGGATTTTGAACCCAGGGCCGCATGCATGAGAGGTAAGTGCTCTGCCACTGAGTTATAGCCTCACCCTCTTTGGACTTTTAGAAGCTATTTAGAAACGTATAAACATTTTTGGCTGATGGGCTGTGCAGAAAGAGGCACTGGGCTGGATGTGGCCCATGGACTGTAGCTTTATTGACTCATAGTGGAAGAGAAATGTGGATTTGAACTACGGTCGGGGAAGTGTAAGTGGGTAGACATTTCCAGAATGACAGCTACCCGCAAGGCGGACTTCTGTCCAGGGAGATCACGAGTGTTAAGCAGCTTTGGGCTCTGAGGTGGCTCCCGAGGCGGTAACTGTCCCTGCAGCTCCGTCTGCTCCAAGTGGGTGGGTTGAGCATGCTCTGGAGCCTGGGCATGTCTTGGGCCCGGGACCCAGGAAGCTACAGACCTGGATGGTAATTGCCTGCACCTGACCTCTGGGGTGGGTTGGTGATAGGGCGGGGCAGGGACACCAACAGGAACTCTCTGCATGTGTGGCTCACTAAGCTCTTGTGTGATTCCCGTATCCTCATGGACAGGTGGACAGGTGGACAGGTGGACAGGTAACCGTACAAACACTTTAAAACAGACCCAGCAAGCCTTGACCCAGCTCCCCTAATCCAGGCCACTTTGTTCCCTACTGTTTCCCTCTGTGGCTTCATCTTCTTACTACTTTTTTTTTTGGAACCTGGAGGTGCTTAACCACTGAGTTACATCCCCACCCCTTTTTATATTTTATTTTAAGACAGGATCTCACTAAGTTGCTGAGGCCGGCTTTGAACTTGAGATCCTCCTGCCTCAGCCTCCTGAGTCACCAGGATTACAGGCGTGCACCAATGCACCCAGCTCCAATATTACATTTCTAAAATCCATCCAGGTTGTGTGTATTTAATAGCCATAGGGCATAGGACATCCATCTTTCGACTTTATACTGTTCCATTAAGTGTCTGTATCATAAGTGCTAACTTTTTTTGCTTGTCTGTTTTGGTAATTATGAACTGGAAGCCCTCTGGTGTTGTCTCTGTTTCTAGTGCTGCTGCCACAGAATGCTTGAGACTGTGCAGTTTATAAAGAGCTGACATTTCATACCATCCGGAGTCTCACGATCAAGGCATAGCCATAGAATTTGTATTTGTCTTAAGCGTCTGGTGAGGTCCTTCTTAATGCTTCCTCCCATGGCTGAAGGGAGAAGTTCAAAGAGAACCAATTCCGCCACTCAGCCTATGCTCCTAAGGACAACCTATCCCGTTCCCAAGAGAGGAGCCTCTCTCTCTCTCTCTCTCTCTCTCTCTCTCTTTCTCTCTCTCTGTACTGGGGGACTGAACCCAGGGATGCTCAACACTGAGTCACATCCCCAGCCCTTTTTATTTTTATTTTGAGACAGGATCTCACTAAGTTGCTTAGGTGCTGCTAAATTGCTGATGTTGGCTTTGAACTTGTGATCCTCCTGCCTCAGCCTCACAAGCTGCCGGGATTATAGGTTTGTGCCACGGTGCCTGGCCTAATTGCCCCTTATCATACTGACAACACCTGGAAGTTGAAGGAAATGCCTTCAAACCACAGCAGGGGTAGGCTGTTATTCTTTAGAAATATTCATTCCTCCTCCATGGGGAGAATTACACTTAGTAACTTTCTTTGGACAACAAAATTAGAACAGAGTTAATATGAAGCTTCCTGAGTGGAAGCTTCTAGAATCAGCACATGATTTGCCCTGTTCTCTTTCCCCACAACAACATCCTAGACACAGGCGGCCCCACCAGCCTGGTCTTGGAAGAAGATGATATGGAGAGGAGCCACTACTGAGCTGCACTGGATATGCAGATTGAGTGAGGAATACATCCTCACTGTCAGAAGTTACTGACCTTTGGGGCTTCTTTGTTACTGCAGCATAATTGACCCTCTCCTAACTGATACATCATGTTCTTTTTGTCTCAACACAGTGATTCAGGGCTCAGAGGGAGTGACGATTTTCCTGGAAGACCGAATTCATCAGTAATGCAAAAAACCACACTTGACAGGTTAAATCAGGTTAAAATCACCTCATTCCTGTATGTGTACTGAGGATGACTCATTCTTTAACAACCAGAAAGTGCTTTGAAGATAATAAGCATTTTTGTGTGCGTGTGTGGGGGGACAGATTGGCACCTTCTGTTCAACTTTTGGGTCCCTCACTTCTTCTCCCCTTCTCACAGCCTTTGAGGTTGCTCCCATGTGTGGAAGGTCTGGGAGGCAGGGACACTCTAGGGACACTCCAGAGGTGGCATTCCAGTGCTGCCAATGCCAGCAGATGCTGGAAGGCCAGGTGTAGGCAGGCGAGGGGAGGATGAGGCTGGGCGGAGGGAACAAGCAAGTTTGGGCACAGCCTTCAGCCTAGCCAGGAGCTTTTGAAAGCCCTGCTCTGGCGGAGAGTTCACTGTGGACCTCTCCATGGGGCTCTCTGGGGCTGGAGGATGACAGACGCGTCCTCAGATCCGTTAATTTCCCTTTCTCATTAAAGCAAAGGCAACGAGGAAGGACAAATGGGGCCACATGGTGCTTCATGTCCTCCATTACCAGGGAGGAGGCTGTCAAGGAGGCTCGTTGGGGACATTGTCATTCCTTGTCACTTTTCTGTTTTATTTATTCCCAGTGCTAGCGAGGCGCCCTTAACGACTCCCATCCATACAGCAAACCAACTCAAGCACACACATCCCCATGAAACCATAATGAGAGAGAGAGAGAGAGGGTCATGAGAAATTAATCCATCCTAACGATAAAGATCGCTATGGAGACAGAGAGGGGCGGGAGGGGAAGAACACATTTCATTCTAATTAGGCCCAAAAGCTCATTACTGGGAGCGGGCAAGAGAAACGATTGAGTAACTGTACCCTGAAAAATGCCTCCTCTGGCTGCCCAGGAGCGCAGGATAGCATGAGAAACATCATGGGGCCGTGATTCCCAAACTGGGGTTCCTCGTGCCGTCTCGGGGCTCGGATTTGTTGGGAGGGCTGCAGATGTTTAAGAATTTAAAAGATGCTTCGTGGAAGTCATTAAGCCTGGTAACCCTGCACAGGTGGACAAGCTAGAAATGGACAGTCTAGAGCTGGAATTCCATCAGCTCAGAGGGGATGCAGGCTCACACAGGCCAATGGAGGGGTGGCAACACCATCGGGGACTCTGGGGTTGCAGTGGTGGCCCATGGGACATCTGGGATCGTGGCATTCCCTCTGAATGGCGGAGCTTCAGGGAATGTGGCTGCCACGGCTGAGAACGTGTGCTTCACTGCACAGGGAGAAAAGAATTCATTATTTTTCAAGCGCTTAGAAAAAAATCTCTCCAAACTTGGGACTCATGGCAGGGGGGCAGGAAAAAGTAATGAAAAAGGTCTTTGGGAGTTGGGGGGATGGGAAGGAAGTGGAGAAAGAGGGGGAAAGGAGGATTAGTACCTATTACCATCTGCTACCATAAAGCATCATGCTCCGTGCAATGATTAAATAAAATAATCTCACTGAAATCTCACAACCCCATTCAGGGGTGGTGGGTGGCGATGGTGCCGTTGTTCACTCATCTAAGTGTTGATGAGCACCCACGAAGAGCCGGGCCTTGCTCTAAGTGTTGGAGGCACTGCAGTGGGCGTGGCCACCTGCACACAGACTTACAGGCACAGAGGCCCATTTACACTTGAGCATGCACACATTTGAGTGGATCTGTGTGCGTGTGCATACACAGTGGATCTCGATTGGGAGTGAGTTTTCCCCTGAGGACATGTGGCAATGTGTCGAGACTGTTGCTTGTCACACTTGGTGGTGGGGTACAACTGGCATCTGGTGGGTAGAGGGCTGCTAAACATCCCACAAAGCACAGGGCAGCCCCCATGACTAAGAATTACCTGGCCACAAATGTCACGGTTCTGACATTGGGAACTCCCTCCCTGCCTCCCTTTCCCCCCACTCTCCCCCTCTTTACTCCATATATGTATGTTTGGTACCGGGGATTGAACCCAAGTTGCTTAATACTGAGTCACATCCCCAGCCCCCTTTATTGTTATTGCTATTATTATTATTATTATTAGTTTTTGAGCCAGGGCCTCGCGAAGTTGCTGAAGCTGGCTTTGAACTTGCTATCTTCCTGCCTCAGCCTCCTAAGCTGCTGGGATTACAGGTGTGGGCCACTGCACCCTCCACGTGTGCGCTTTGGATAGTGATGAGGGGTGTGTAGAACGGCTGTGGGAGGCCGGGCTCTTCAATGAGATCCCTGAGCACCTCCTAGGGCAGAAGGCTGAGCCCTGGGGCCAGAGAAGGGCAGAATGGACACAAACCCACATGCGTCAGTTGAGGCTCAGGCAAATGATCAAAAGCTTTCTATTCTGCTCTGCTTAGTGAAAAGAGTCAAGACAGGAGCCAACGGGGGGACTTGACTCAGACTGGAGGACCCAGAGGATGCTTTCCCGGGAACCAGGCTCAGGAGAGAGGGCTCCAGATGGGGGTGGAGGTAATCAGGTAGAAAGAAGGGGAAGGGGGCTGTTGGCAGGCAAGGACCCCGCAGGTGCAGATGCATGGAGCAGGAGGCACTCAGAGCTTGGGAGTGCTGAAGGAAGCCCAGCAGCTGGGAGAGGTGGGCGACAGGCGGGGGCCTGCTTCCCTGGGCTGGCCTGCTGGTTAACACAAGTGAGCAAGCTATGATTATGTCCTCATTTCTGGGTTAATGAAGGAGAACTTGGAGGTAATGTTATTTTTGTTGATTCCTGATTTCTTGTGAAAATGTTTTTCAGAGAGGTCTCCCCTAACGACGTGCCATCAGTGATGACAGCTCCCTCCAAGGCATTTTCCCGGGGACAATCATGTCCTCCTCTCCCCAGCCGGCTCCCTCGGGGAACACTGCTTTATGTCACCTGTTAAATGATGCTCAATCTATTGGTGGCTTAGGTCTTCTCTGTCCCTCCACCTCTGTTGCTCCTGCTGAGAAACATAGTTCTCCCTTGATGGATCTCATATAACAGCACTTCCTGCTCAGTTATGGAGGGCCAAGACAAGAGGACGGGCTAGCTGCTGGCTATATCTTATGTGGTTTGTAGATTAGCAGCATAGGTCTCACTTAGAACTTGCTAGAAAGGAAGAGGAAACTGCCGGCAGCAGCAGCTACATTTACAAATCCAGATCTCATTCGGGCAACTAAATGCGGAAGATACCTTTGTTTTCAGAGTTAGCAAGTAAACGGTTAAAAGGCTCATGTGAGCTCTCTCTGGCTAGAAAGTGGTGGAACAGGAATCTGACTCTGGGTGACCTGGCTCCTGCGCGGGAACCCACTGTGTAGCACCCTGAACTGATCACAGATGGTGAGGTGATGGGCTCCTAAGGGCAGGGAACCGCTCCACTGCATGGTATCCCCAGGGTTTAAGATGATGTCTAGCACGTAATCCGCACTCTATAAACACTTGTGAGATGAAGAGACAAACGCGTGGGAGACCAAGGTGAGATGGCAGATTGTGCCCTGTTCTGGCTGCAGAAATCTGACTTTCTGCCCTCCGTTCCACTAGGTTTTTTTAAAAATTAATTTAATTTAGTTTTTCATGTGGCTTTTGTTGCTGTGACACCTTGCTATGCATGTAGCACTGGGGTTTGAACCCGCATCCTCACGCATGCCCTGCAAGCATGGTAACTGCTGAGCCACTGCTCCAGCCCCTGTTCAACTGGTTTTCATAAGGGTTGGGGAGTGGTTTGTTAGGATGTTATCTGACCCTGAAGGGCCCGAGGTGATTTTCATAGCATTGAAAAGAGGTCCTGGCGAAGTGGCTGAGCGGTGGCCCAGTGGTTGGAATGCTTGCCTGGTATGAGTAAGGACCCAGTTTCAAATCCCAGCACCAACTAGGTGTTGGAGAAACAAAGGCCAGATGAAAAAATAAATAAAACTGATTCTCTCTTTCTCTCTCTGAAAGAAAAGAAAGAAAGTAAAGAGGCCCTGTCCCTCCGGGCTGGTGTTTCATATCTGGTGGTATTTACGACCAGCTGTTTCTGCACCAACAGTTTTGACAAGGGTTGGGGACTGGTTTGTTCGGATGTGATCTGACCAATAGCTCTGCTGACTTTTCTGGTGCAACTAGAAAACTTATCACCGAGAACGGACTCCTGGGAAGGTTTAGCTGAAGCTGAACGAGCATAACCTGTGGAGGACTGGTCATGAGCAACTCCAAGAGTCCCACGTTCCTGGCTCTCAGGAGAGAGGCATTAGGCTGCGATTATCATTACCACACAGTCTAAGAATGGACTCTGCACCCACAGCAGTTCAGAGGCCCCGGGATCAAGAGCATACCATGTGTGATTTTTACAAAATAGTGCCGAGGACTGAACCCACAGCCTTCTGCATGCTAGGCAAAGCTCTACCACTGAGCTATATCCCTACCCTGTAATTCTTTTTTAAAATACCATTATTCCCCCATACTAACTGGGAGCTACTCAAGGACAAGGATTTATCTTACTGTTGTCATAATCCCCAGCACTGGCCCAGAGTTCATCACAAATGATATGTGACACCCTCGAATCTGGGTGAGTTTGCAAATGTTCTGATCCGAAAAGGAATGACGCCGTGTGACCTTCAGGATTAGGTCATAAAAGGTTTGCAGTTTCTGTTTGGCCATCTAGGAACATTCTCTCCTCAAACTCAACAGTTACACTTTAAGAAGTCCAGGTCACACGGAGAAACCACAAGCAGGTGCTCCGACTGGCCTTTCAGGCACCAGCCCATGATAGTTAAGAGAAGTCACCATCTCGGGAGGGGACTCTCCAGCCCAGTGGGTTCAGCTCCCAGCTATATGAGTCACTCCCTGCCATTTGAATACTCTCGGGTAAGGCCCCAGACATGGTGGAATTAAAAAAATCTAGGGGCTGGTGTGGTGGCTCAGTGGTTACGGCACTTGCCTGGCATGCACAAAGACACGGGTTCGAACCCCAGTACCATGTACACAACCAAGTGTCAGAGTAACAAAAGCCAAATTGAAAAACTAAGTAAAATCGATTCTCTCTCCCTCTCTCTCACTGTCACTTTCTCTTTAAAGAAAAAAAATCTATCCCATCCCTGTCCAATTTCCTGAACCACTAATTCACAAGCATATCACATTATCAGTGTTTGAGGTTGCTAAGTTTGGGTTGGTTGCCATGCGGCCAAGTGTAACCAGAAAAGCTCTGTGGCCAGACTGCCTGTTCAAACCCTACCTCCACCAACGGCGACAAACGTTCCCTAAAGGAATCCACGGTGGTTCTGCAGACCTCAGCTTCCTCATCTACTGAATGGGTAGCCACAAACCCTCTGCCTCGGAGCATTGTCACGTGCACCACTTGGGGGTCAAGTTCATAAAGTGTCTAACGCAGTGTCCAGCACCGTGCTGTTGTGGTTGTCTCTACCACGAGCTCAGAATTTCATGCACCACCTCTCCTGCTCCCCGAGTCCTCCAAACATGGTAGAAACTCGTCCCAGAGCCAGTGTAGAACCCCATTTGTTGTGCAGTTGCCCGAAGTGATCAGGAGTCTGAGAAGCCTGCCTGTGATTCTTGGCATGAGATTTAATCTTTCCAAGCCGCCTTTTCCGCATTTACAACATGGAGTTAATAGCAGCCCGCTCCTGGCATCATTGTGAGGATTGGTGAAGATAATGCACTCAATGTATTTTATTTTATTTTTTTAAAGAGAGAGGGACAGTGAGAGAGAGACAGAGAGAGAGAGAATCAGTTTTATTTTTTCACGTGGCTTTCGTTGCTCTGACACTTGGTTGTGTACGTGGTGCTGGAATTTGAACCTGCGTCCTCACACATGCTAGGCAAGTGCGGTAACCGCTGAGCCACCGCTCCAGCCCCACTCAGTGTATTTTATGTGGCGGATCACACCTGGGCACATCCAACCGTGGACCCTACCTCCACGATGACGCCACTGAACCTGCTATGTCCTAGCCATGTCTGCTCCATGGGGGGCGTGAACATCTGTCTATAGTCACTACCATCAAAAGGTGTTCTGAGAATTCATTCTGTGTCTCAGCTAGCCTTCACCAGGGGTGATCCCTGGACCCAGTTCTGTGGCGTGGATTTTTAGGAGCAAGGGTTGAAGTTAGCCTGAGCCAATGACCATTCCAGTTAGAGATCTAGGCTGTCCCTGGGCCTGAAATCAGAATAACCACATCTTATGCTGATGAGTGTGATACTGACAGATGAGATCAGCCCGTTTTGCTCTGGCTGGCTGGCAAAGAGATATTAATAATGTTGATAACATCTTAGAATAGTTTACTCCTGCGTGTAGCACTGAACAGTTTACAAAGCACCGGATATAATAATCTAATTTGGCTTCTCAGTCATAACACACATGATCATCGATAATAAAACTGAACATATATTCCATACCGAGCATTTGTTAAGTGTTTTAGATATAATAATTCACCTAATTCCAACAACAAGCCCTGGAGAGGGGAGTCTCCGTTACCCATTTACTCCACCAATATTTACACAGAAGAGGAAACTGAGGCTCAGAGAACCAGGTGACCAGCCTGACGTCACCAGCCAGCTGCTGACCCAGCTGCGATTTGAACAGAGACCTTGTTAACTCCAGGGCTCAAGTGTCAAATGCCAGGCCGAGTGTTCAACAGGAATTCTTCCTGCCCCTGGCAGATACACGCTGGGAAGTCAGGGGAGAGGAAAAGCTTTTCATTTTCTTAGCCAAGTGGAGCCACAGACGATCCGCTTTCAAGAAAACCAGGACAATGTCCCTCAGAGACATGAAGCCACAGGGCTAAGAGGCCACCTGGGGGAGGTGAGGCCAATGCAGACTCCAGGAATCAGATCAATATCAAGCACAAATTCGCTGTAAGTTCATTAATATCCAAGGGACTCTCCTAATCCCAGTGTTGTGCGGAAGGTCACCCCCTGCCATGGCAGCCAACAGGAAACCAGCAGGGAGAGGGGCTCAGAGCAAGAAAGGTGGGCCCACTGAGGCCTATGCAGGACTCTGCCTCCATCCAGCCATGGGCTTGAATCTCCTTTTTCCTGCTTGTCCAAACCCATGTGGCAGAACTTAGCTGGGTTTCATTATAAAATCCGGAGTTGGGGAAATCTCTACTATGGGAGGTTTTCAATCTTCTGGGCCAAGCCATTAATTGGACAGGAGGGGAAACTGAGGCCCAAGATTGGGGAATCCCAGCACAGTTAATCAGAGGGGTTCCTCCAGTACCATGCCGTGGTTCTCAGGTGGGGCTGGAAGGGAATTTTTTCTCTCACGGAACTTTGGTTGATATCTGGAGATATTTTTTGATTATGTCAAAAATGCCTGCAGACTTTGATAAGTACCCCGTGGGTGCAAAACACCCCTCGGTTTCCAGGGCACTGAGGTCAGGGAACTGCTGAACATCCTACTGTGCACAGGACGACCCCACGACACAGAATCTTCTGGCTCTCGGTGGTAACAGTGCCAAATTGAGAGGCCTAGGGTGTCCCGGGCACCCAGGGCTGAGGGCAGTAAACGGCCTGCAGGTGGTGGCCGCTGGATGCACCGGCAATTACCATTTAATTTTAGAGGAAAGGAAGTTGAGTCTGAGAGGGAGGAAGTGATTTGTCCTCGGTCCTGTGGCCAATTCGTTGCACAGCTGGAATTCGAAACCAAGTTGGTAGGTTTTGGTGTGGCTTTAAACACAGCCTGCAGGTCTTCCCACGTGGCTCCTTTGGACTGAAGTCCACCCCCTCTACATCTACTGCATAATTATTTGTTTAATATGCGTCTCTCCCAGTGGGCTGCAGGGTCTGCTATCAAGACCCTTAGGCCCTGCCACAAACTGGGCATATAAGAGACATTAAAATATCTGCTGGATTGTGAAGTGTTTGTAGGACATTCATGATAAAGGTGCATGTCAGACGCTACAACCTTACTGTTTCTGCCTTAGCTACCAAGCGCTGCTCTCAACAGAGCACACATGTCACCTCATGTTGGGACCAACAGCTTCAAGCAATAGGTGCTATCTCTTTAAATTTTTTTTTTGTATTAGGGATTGAATTTAGGGGCGCTTAACCACTGAGCTACACTCCCAGCCATTTTTATTTTTTATTTTCAGACAGGGTCTCACTAAGTTGCTTAGGACCTCACTAAGTTGCTGAGGATGGTCTCCAACTTGTGATCCTCCTTCCTCAGACTCCAGAGTCGCTGGGATCACAGGTGTGTGCCTCTGTGCCGGCCCTCTGGTAGATGCTATTAATATGCACATATTATGGATGAGAAAGCTAAAGCCCAGGGCATAGAAATAATCTATCCTAGGTGACTGAACCCATGCTTTCAGAACCCTTGCCTTGACCCTGGACTGTGCTGGGGGTCTGCCCAATAGTCTGTTTTCAGGGACCCTCCCCTTCCCCATCTCCTGGGCTGGACTGGGCAGAGTTGACTCATATGCTCAACCTGAAGCTCAGGAACACACCCGTGGTAGGATTTACCACACACTCTGTCCCTTCAGTTATAGTGATTGTCAGGGGTGGGCCTGTTGGAGTCCTCCCTGGGTCATTCATTTTTGCCCTTTGGACATCTTTAGATAGAAGGATGAGGCTTGAGGCTATCTTCCCAATACACCTATCGACTGGGGCCAATATACAAAGGGGAACAAAAGGAAGCCAGACTGGTGGTGGAGGGAGAGCACCAGGAGCGTAGCTTATCTGCCGGAGCTCCTGGATCCAGCCGCACCTGAATGAGCAACACTGGTATTTCAGATTATCCAAACCAGTGGTTATTGCATTATCCATTTGGTTTAAGAAAGTTTGAGTTCTTGGGGCTGGAGCAGTGGCTCGGTGGTTATGGTGCTTGCCTGGCATGCGTGAGGTTGTGAGTTTAAACCCCAGCACTGCGTACACAATGAGGTGTTGGAGCAATGAAAGTGACATGAAAAACAATAAAATTGACTCTTTTGCTCTTAAAAAAAAAAAAAAAAAAGACAGTTTGAGTTCAGCTTCTTTCACCTGGAACCTAAAGCTGCCTGACTAATGCAACAGGCACATTCACTCTCTCCAGTTCATCTGAGAGTTGATGACCGCGGTATCGCAAGCGGCAAAACAAGGCTTTTCCAAATCGAGACATGACTATCTCTAGAAACGTCTGGAAGAGAAGGATAACAGCGCACATCTGCTAAGCCCTGTGTGGCGGGCACTCATTAATCCTCACAAGCACACAGCTTTTACTCATTGTCCCCGTTGCCGTGATCCCATTTAACGAACAGGCAGATGAAGGTGTTCAGAGAGGGCAAGAAACGTTCTCAAAGCCACAGAGCTGGTAAGTAGCAGAGCAAGACTTGAACCCAGGGAGTCTAGCTCCAGACCCCCCACCCCTGAGACTCAACTGCCACACAACACGGTGTCTGCTTCCCCCGCAAAGCCCCGGTCTCGGTTCCTACCTGCGGATCCAAGGTGTGCATTTTCGAGCATCTGTTCTTTGCTCTGCTGCCAAAGCCGTGCTTCATCACCTGCCTAGAGCGCCCTCCCCAGCTTGCATCGTAACGAGCCCACAGCAGCCGCTATCACTAATGTCATTCGGTTGCTGGCTTCATTTGTGCACATAATAAACACAGCTACCAGAGCGTCGGGCGTTGGTCGGGTGGCAGCAGACGCGGCGATGGCGGAGATCAGGTCAGAGACGGAGCCCATAACACTGACAGTGCCACAGAGCCACCTCCCTGTCTGTTGTTCCTCGCCTCTACATTGGCCTCTGAGGGGTCCTAACCAGGCCAGAGCCAACTCTGTTCTGATCTCAGTCCCACTCGGCTGGTCTGCATTTTCTTTTTCCTCTTCTTTAGGTGCTTTTTTTTTTCAGGGCTGAGGACCGAACTCCCGGCTTTGCGCATGCGAGGCAAGCGCTCTGCCACTGAGCTAAACCCCAACCCCTAGGTGCTGCTTTTAATCCCCCTGTCACAGGAGCAGCATGCTAGTGCTCTCTTTCTCTCTTTGGTGCCAGGGATTGAACCCAGGGTCACTTAACCACTAACTCACATCTCCAGCCCTTTTTACTTATATATCTATTTTTAATTTTGAGACAGGGTCTCGCTAAGTTGCTGAGGTTGGCTTTGAACTTGTGATCCTTCTGCCTCAGCCTCCCGAGCTGCTGGGATTACTGGCGTGCTAGGAGGAGGAGGAAGCCGGGAGCTGGCAGATGTTTAATAACCAGCCCTGGGGAGGAGGGGGAAGTGGTTCTGATGTGCGGTGCCTGCGCTTTCCACAGTGTAAATATTCTTCTGGTCAGTTTCAAGCTATCAAAGTGAGGCTCAGCACATTCCTGAAAACTGGATCACTGAATCTTGGGAGGCTGGAGAAGCTGACTC
>PVKS010033276.1:0-21842 GCA_004027875.1 Aplodontia rufa
AAAAAAAAAAAAAAAAAATTATGTTTTTCGAAACTATTTTCAATTTTTATATTCTTTTCTAAATTCATAAAATTTATTTTTAGCTGGCTTAGGTTTTGAATGAATAGTAAATAGTTCTCATATAACTTCTCAAAACCCTGTCCCCTCCTCCATTTCCTTTTTAACTGATATCTTGCATTCATGTTGTACATTTGTTACAATTAATGAGTCAATATTCATACATTATTATTAACTAAGGTTCATAGTTTATACCAGGAGTCTTTTTTTTTTTTTTACTACTATGAGTTTTAATGATTTTATGACATTTATCCGTCATTACAGGATCATACAGAAGAGTTTCATTGCTTTGAAAATCCTCTGCACTCTGTTCATCTCTTTCCTGCCACCCTACATAGACCTATCCTCTGCCTCTCCCCCTCCCACTAAGCCCTGACAATCACTGATCTTTTATGGTATCTACAGTTTAGCCCTTCTGAGTGTCAGAGAATTGGAATCACACAATATGTAGCCTTTTCAGATTGACTTCTTTTCTAACTAATATGCTTTTATGGAGCTTCCGTATCTTTTCATGGCTTAATTGCTCATATATTTAGATCACCAAGTAATATTCCTTTGTATGGATGTACCACAGTTTGTTATCCATGTACACACTGAAGGGCTTTTGTTACTTCCAGGTTTTTGTAGTTATAAATACTCTCAATGTTTGTGAATGGGCTCTTGAGTATACATAAGTTTTTAACTCATTTGGGTAAATACCAAGAAGGGCAGTTACTACTATATTAAGAGCATGTTTAGTTTTGTAAGAAACTGTCAACCTATCTTCTAAAATGGCTTTACCATTTGTCTGCATCACGTGAGTGGTGGTTCTTGTTCTACCCCTTCATTAGCATTTGGTGTTAGTATTTTAGATTTTAACCATTCTGGTAGGCATGCAGTGTATCTCTTTGTTTTGTATTCTTTTTTTGTAAACATATTTCCCACTTTTTAAACTAACAAATTTAAATGAGATATAATTCATATACTATAAGATTTAATCCTTTAAAGTATACAATTTCATGAGTTTAGTATATTCCAAGTTGTATAATAAAGATGGAAAAGTTCTGGAGATTGGTTGCACAAAATGTGAATATACTTAAATTATTAATATTACCGAACTGTACACTTATAATGGTGAGATGGCAGTTTTATTTATGTATATATGATAATTGTATATAATTTATATTATATACATAACAATTTTACACATGTACACACACATATATACACATATATATGTAATATGTATATGGCAATTTTATTATATACATATTATCATCTTGCAACATTGAAACTGTGTACTCATTAATAGCAGCTTCCCACCTCTCATCCCCAGCCCTGGCAGCTATGATTTTTTTTTCCTGATTTTATAAATTTACTCTAGATACTTGCTATAAGTGAAGTCATATAATATTTTGTCTAATTGTAACTGACTCACTTTACGTAGTATCCTTAAGGATCATTCATGTTACAATATGATTGTGTTTTAGCTTGTTTATAGATTCAAAATCTTTGTCTAAGAAGTCCTCAGGAACAATTGTCATTGCCTTTAAAAAAAAACTTTTCATTTTTATTGTGTTTGGGCTATCCTTTTGTATTCCTTTGTGTGTAATTTCTTTGTTGAAACTGCACGTTTAGAATATTATAATTATATTCAAATAATATAATCCAGTTCCCTTACCCACCAAGGGTATGTTGTTTTTGCTGTTTTTATCATGATTGTTGCTGTTTGTGTAGTGATTTTCTTGGTTTTATTCTGCAGGTTTTTGTTCTATGTTAATGTTTGGCCACTAAGTTGCTTAGTTTGTTTAGTGGTTAGCTAACCATTGGATAGGTGTTTCCTTAAGTACCTGACCAGATAACTTATCCACTCTTTGCCAAGAAGCTCAGCTTTTTTTGAGGCGCAGCTTTAACACTTAGGTAGATGTCTTACAACTCTGCCTTAGGTGTCACTTACTACTTTTGTGGAACCTCAGTGTCTGTCAGAGATAAACTTTTGGTCCCTTCTGCGGTCTTCCCTGATCATGCTTAGATCCTGGCATATTCTAAATTCCCAGAAATTTTTAAATGACCTCCTAAATTCCCAGAAATATGTCAGAGTTTTTCAGTCTCCCCATTCCCCCCATAAGTACCTCATTACCACCACTTTTTCTTTCTTTTTTTTTATTTGCCCCCCTTTTAAATTGTTTTGGTTTTGTTTTTGCTATTTTTGTGGGGTGCTGGGCCTAGAACCACAGCCTTGCACATGTTAAGCAAACCCCTACCACTGAGCTGCACTCCTAGGTCCCTTTAAATTTTTTGATCACCTTTTTTTTTTTTTTAAGAGAGGGAGAGAGAGAATCAGTCAACTTTACTTAGTTTTTCATGTACTTTTTGTTGCTCTGACACTTAGTTGTGTATGTGGTGCTGGGGTTTGAACTAGAGTCCTCACATATGCCAGGTAAGCATGATATGGCTGAGCCATCACTCCAGCCCCCCAATCACCCTTTTATTAATCCCAACTGGTATTATTGTCTCAGGCAGCTTCAGTGTTAAACAGTTGCCACTCTATGTTTTGACAAATGTCCTGGGATAGAACTGTTTGCACAGAGTACATACCAAGTCAAGTCAAATAAAGATAGGAGCTTTTCCAAGGAACTGCCATACAGGTCAGATAATCTGGGGATGGGGATTTTGGAGAGCTCTAATCCTGTTCTGTCCCCTACAGTGGTTGCTAGGTTCTGGGTTTTAATAGCTATGGTGGTTATGAAGCTGTTGGTTTTTCAAGACTACTGTGAACTTAGGAGAGGGGGTTGGAAATAAAGCAAGTTGTAAAACCACAAAGTTTGCCCACTTTAACCAGATCTAGCCATTTTGCTTGAATAAACATTCTTCATATTGTTGAAGTTAATATGTAACATGCTGAAAAAGTTGATTTTGACAATTTTTGCCAGTGTTTTCATTGCTTATGAAAGAGCAGATTTTCAGAATTCCTTACTCTGCAATTCTAGAAGTGCTCTCTCCCACATAGAGTTTTAATTCTGTGCTTAAATGATTTCAGTACTTATTTCTGACCCTTTTATTTTGGTTTATCTCTTGATCAAATAGAATGTATCTTCAGATTATTTTTTTTTTAAAGATTTATGTGTGGGTTGTTTTTTGAGACCTTTTATGTATTTGAGACTTCTTTGTGGTCTGTACCAGAAATCTCCATATGTTTTGTTCATGTACCCCACTGGTAAAAAAATTGAAAATATATCAACACACACACACATACACACACTTAAAATAAAATGTGTATTTGCAGATGAATGTAAAATAAAGGTTGTATCAGTCTGCAAAGGCTACCATAACAAATACTGCAGCCTAGGAAACTTAAAAAAAAAAAAAAACACTCCAGAAATTTATATTCTCACAGTTTTGAAGACTAGAAATCCAAAACCAGGTATTGGCAGGTTTGGTTTCCCCTGAAGCCTCTGACCTCAGCATACAGATGGTCTTTCTTATGTGTGCATGCATCACTGAGGTTTTTTTTTCTTTTTTTGACACAATATATTTAATTATAACATATAAACTTGAAATAAATTTTCCGATTGAATTGTGACCATGATCACAGAAAATAAAAAATGAAGTACACATATCCATGGAAAACTCCTGCCAGTTAAACACATATGCTCAGGATTTTTGTTAATGTTAGTATACTACTCTTGCATTTTTTTTTACAGGAAGATAAGAAGTACAGGAAATTTTTAAGAAAAACCTAAAATGGATAAGATAATCACTAGTTTATTCTGTTATTTGGAAAAAAGACTAGCCTTATTCAATGTTCAGTTTTATTATGTAATATACTTATTCAAGAAATGAATTTATTTGTGAAAAAAATAATGTGGAAACACCTATCAGTGGTCAACTCCATCTCATCTATCCATATAATGAATTATTTCTGTTATACATGAATGCAGACATTTGAAATTGGAAAGATAAAAAACTCAAATGCAAAAGGTCTAATAATAGTTTAAATCTACTTGTTCTGTTATATAGCATTTCTGATTCTACAAATAATCAGAATTTTTAGAGCTCAACTCTTGTAGGTACCAAATAGGACACATTCAGGAATAAAGGACTCATGGTAAAGAGCAGATAGAAGGAAGCGAGTGAAGTAAGGATTGGACAAAGAGCTGGTAAAAATTTGGCTCCAGTGTCTCACAGCATCCATGCCACTGGGGAAGCTGGTTTCAGCTCCTGTTGAGGGAGCTGACCTATTTGCTTTCTTGCCATCAGCTCCAAAAGGGAGGATCCATCTGTGGAGGTATTCCTGTGGAGTTCATGGAGTTTTTGAGTCACATATAAAATACGATAGGTCTTTGGGAAATAAAGAGTTCATTTTTTTTTTTCAAGAGAGAAAGACAGTGAGAGAGAGAGAGAGAGAGACAGTTTTTATTGAGTTTTTCACATGGCCTACATTGCTGTGACACCTAGCTGTGTATATGGGTGCTGAGTTTTGAACCCGTGCACTCGCGCATGCCAGGCAAGTGCCGTAACTGCTGAGCCACCGCTCCAGCCCCAAGAGTTCATATTTTTTCTTTCACTAATTTTCATGTATTCATTTCAAAGATTCATAGCATACTTTTTTTTTCAGCGTTCTAGATGTATCATTTGAATATCAGTTGCTTTCAGCTAGGGGACAAGCCTTTATCTTTATGTTTTTATACATTATATATATGTGTGTGTGTATGAATCTATATATATACGTGCATATATGCACACACACACACACACACACATATATATATAGAGAGAGAGAAAGGTGAGAAAGAGAATCAGTTTTATTTTTTTTTTCATCTGTTTTTTTTTTTCTCCTGACACTTGGTTGTATGTGTGGTGCTGGGGGCTTGAACCTTGGTCCTTGAGCATGCTAGGCAAGTGCTCCAACTGCTGAGCCACTGCTCCAGCCTCTCTTGGTCTTTTCATAAAGACACCATTTACATTGAATTAAGGTCCACCCTTAACCTCATTAAATCTTACTTATTCCTTGAAGTCCCTGTCTCCAGATAGTCACACTGGGGGGAACTATTCAGTCTATAATAGAAGAGATATACACATATAGATCACCATACATACCTATACGTACATAATACATATGTACCAATAATTATTACTTTAGTGAAAGTATTGCACTTAAATAACTTTTTAATTCATAATGTGACTATCAACACTTAGTTTAGAAATGAAAGTGTCAATTCTGTCATTTTCTTTTTGTTAATACCTTTGCCTGTATTATCTTTAATGAGATTTTGCAGTTATCTTTTTAAACCATTCTATTTGTCCATTCTCATCTATAAGAACAGTTAGGCACATACTGATCGGTCTGTGATAGTTATAGTGAAAACCAGTGCACGGGGGCACCATAATCAGGCTCTCATGTAATGGAATCTCTACCCTTTTCTTACTTATTTCACAAATACTATGGTTGTACCAAGTAAAGGCATCACTTCCATTGTATATATTATTTTAAAAGCTATTTTTTCTGGTATTTTTAGATAAATACGGACGAATATTCATGCTAACATTTTGTAATTGCACTTGGGGTAGGTCATTTTCCACTATTGTGACCACTGGTCTAAATAGATAAATACAAATGTGACCTCAGTTGGGGAGTGGATTCACAGTTGTTCGTTTTGTTGTGTGCTTCATTTATATATATTCATATTTTCTGTGCATTCAAAAACTGAAGATATTGAAGCAAATTCCAAATATCGTGCCTTTTATAAATATTTCAGTTTCTATTTCTAAAAGCCATAGATTTTTACAAAACGTAACCATACTACCATATCTAAAGGTAAATTAACTAGTCATTTGTAATGAGTATGGTATTTTCAGGATTCCTTACAAGCATTAGTTGTTCTTCCATTGGTAGAAATTATCATGGAAGAACAGCTCTTGGTGGACATCTTCAGACAGTTTACTCCCACCCCCAGCCCAACTCCATGTTGCTAGCAGTAAGGTGTCATATCACAGGTTTTTCTATTCCCAGACACTTTGTTAGATGGAAATTATAGTCCTAGGGTTGATACAGAAAGCTCTTTTAATTGGGGAGAAGAGAGAAGAAATAGCTCTAATTGGTCTGGAAACCAGATCATGTATGTGGGTGATTTGGACGGTGGAAGCACTGGCTCTGAATGGGGAGGTGAGAAGCAAAGGTTTGTTGATGTCAAGATTCTTCTCCCTACCCCAATACTGGGGATTGAACCTAGACGTTCTTTGTCACTGAGCTATATACCCATCCCTTTTTAGTTTTTTGAGATATGTCTCACTAAGTTACTGAGGCTAGCCTCAAGCTTGCAATTGTCCCGCCTCAGCCTCTTGAGTCACTGGGATTACAGGTGTGTGTTACTGCATCTGACTGATGGCTTCGAAGTTCTTGGTGTAATTTTTGTTCCTTGATGGACTTACCTACCAATTTGCCTTGAGTTTTCATCTAAGTTATGGGTGCTAGAAATTCTTCTTTTCTGGTCGAATATTGATCAGTATTTCTGATGCTGTTTAAAGTCTGCGTATGTTTTTGTGTTTTCCAAACAAAAGATGAAGGTAGGCAAATTGGGCATCACAAATTTTCTTTGCTTATAACCTAAATATCCTGTGGTACATTTTAAAAGACTTTATTCACATATCAGAAACATTGCTTTGCTAATTTTCCAAACCTTAGTGTCTTAAAAATTTAAGGAAAATAAGTTAACTTCATCAGAAGTGACAGATAATTGATAGTAAGATTGACAGATAATTGATAGTAAGATTACTGTTAATTCTTTATTGAACATTAGAGTTTAATTTGATATCATGGCAGTTCCTCATTTTTTATAACATCAAACATGATTAAATTTTATGGAAATGTGAAATTATAGTCTTCTGGAAAATGTGATGTAGATAAACATTGAATTTCCAGTAATACTGAATTTTTTAAAAATAATAAATGTTTAACAGATATCAAGATTTTAAGTAAAGGACCTAGAATTAAGACTAACTGGGCTGGAGCGGTGGATCAGCGGTTTCGGCGCTTGCCTAGCAAGCACGAGGACCCGGGTTCAAACCCCAGCACCACGTACACAACTGAGTGTTGGAGCAACTAAGGCCATGTGAAAAACTAAAGTTGTAAAAAAAAAAAAAAAAAAAAAAAAAAAAAAAAGACTTAACTGAATATTTTTTTAAAATAAGTACAACTTTAAAAGGGGAATCAGAAACAAGGAAAGGCTGGTTTTATAGTAAAATTATGGTAAGTATTTTAGTCATGTTATTTCCTTTTTGAATATGTATGTCACCCTATTTAGAGTAATTCTGCTGTATGTGAAAGTGGTAGTACGTTTAAGGTTTAGAACACGTGGAAGATACTTGTTATTTAAGGCCCTTACGTAAGCCTGGTAACAGTGGATGCTGGTAAATTGAAGCATGTGAGCAGTAACCTAAGGGAAGACACAGATGTTTTAATATGCAGTTGATTGTTTTAAGAATCTAATTAAATTATCCAATGTATCAAATTAAAATATTTTTAAGATCTGTTGATGTTTACTATAAGCAGAAAGATTGTACTTTAAGGCATTTTTAACTAATTTTTTGCTGTGCTGCATGGCACTTTTCACTAGTTTACTCTTTGAAATTTTCCTTTCACTTAAAGAATTTATACAAGACTTTCTGATAATGTTTGAGGAGGGATGTACTGATTATTATTTTATCTTTTACCTAAGAATTTGAAAATACTCTGTACATTAATTTTTATTCCAGTAGGAGTTGATAGTGTGTGTTACCAGGTGGGAAACTAGTTCTGCAGGATTGATCACTTGTAATGCCGCATTATGAGTCATTAATAAATAGATTTAAGAACAAAGTGTAATTTTTGTTTCTTTGGGCTTGACACTGAACATGTTACATTATTACAAAACATTTACGAAGTATGGGAAATGTAAAGAATGAAGCTCAGGTTTTCCTGTTAGCCCTTTATTTACCTAACTAACTATATTGAGCAGAAATGTGAAACTTGCAGATACATAATATATGTGTCAATTTGTGCAGCTTTCTATTGGACCTTCTAAATTTGTCTTAATATTTATTGTTGTCCCCTAGGTGTTGGATCCTGAACAAAACCACAATTTCACAGATCATTATCTAAATGTGGCCTTTGACCTTTCCCAAGTTCTTTTTATAGCTACTGCCAACACCACTGCTACTATACCACCTGCCTTGTTGGACAGAATGGAGGTCATTCAGGTTCCAGGTACTTAATTCACAAATAAAATCATTACTTATGATATATCTTTCCTTTTGGAGCATACCCTTTAAAATTAGTCATTCTTTGGAATTTTGAGTAATGAAGTTAATGTATCAGTGTTTAATCTTCAAAGGTTCTAAGTAAGGTGTATAAACTAGCTTTTATGTCGAATCAAAATCTAGAACAGCAAAACTTTTTGTTTATTTGTCCCATGACAGGTAACAGTATGTGTATGTTCTGAAAGACATCAAAAATAAATTCTAACATGTTCAGATTTGCTTATTATCTAAAAGTTCAAGGTATTTTAAGTTTCTCTTAATTTGGTTGAATCTGTCAGTAATTTACATTTATTTATTTATACATGGGATTGAATCCAATGGTGCTTTGAACTGAGTCACATCCCCAACCCTTTTTTTAATGTTTTATTTTGAAACAAGGTCTTGCCATATTGCCCAGGCTGGCCTCAAACCTGTAATCCTCTTGCTCAGCCTCCTGGTTTGTGGGATTACAAGCATGTGCCACCACACCTGGCACATTTTTTTTTTTAAACATGTCTTCTTGACTAAAGTGTCCAAGGATAAAGCCCTGTAATAAAAGATTGCTTGTATATATTTATAAGACTAAAGTAAATAAATACTGCAACTCAGTTCCCTGGAAACTTCAATTTAAGGCAGGAAATTTGTAAGATACACTGATGTGGAGTGGTACAATCAGCTGCTGCAGAGGGGGCATATGACACCACCACCGTCTTCTTTTGACAGATTTGGTCATACTGTGTTCTAGCTTTTTTGGTGCTTTTTAACCCCCTCTTTCTACTCAACAGATGGTTTTTAAGTTCATATTTAACATTTTGCTTTGTTAAATAGAAAGGATGCATTAGTTTGGGTGGAATTTTTTTCTTATGGAAATGAAAATAAATCTATACTTATTGAGGCTCCTAACTAAGCACATAATATATTATTTTATATTTGTATATTTTTTCCAATATTTTGGGGTAAAACACTTTTATAGGGACATGTTACTTTATATTTTGTTGCTAAAACTTAAAGTGCCAGAAGTAGCTCCTTTGGGAGTCCTTCCTTTGGAACTTACTGTTTATTTAATTGAAATTGTATGTCTAAATTTTTTCAAGATTGTATCCTATGCTAAACAAAAGGGATGTATGATTTTCCTGTTCAAAATTTCAGAACATTTGAGGATAAGGAGATAATTATATCTAAGGTTTGAGATTTTTTTTCTTCAAGAGATATATCATTTAACCAAAAAGATTGTCAGACACTGTGTTTAGTAAATGCTTATCTTGTTTGCAAAAAAATTGGGAATTTTAACAATTATTGACTTAGATTAAATTTCTTTATTCTTATCATAGCATACTAGTCTATGTAATACTTAGATTCATTCTAGGTCCAAGATCCATTGCATCCACATTTGATTCACTAAAAAAAATTGCATGTGGGAGCTATGTGAATAATTATAAAATAGGGTCCTTCTTTTCCAGGATATACACAGGAAGAGAAGATAGAGATTGCCCATAGGCACTTGATCCCAAAGCAATTGGAACAACATGGGCTGACTCCTCAGCAGATTCAGATCCCTCAGGATACTACTCTTGCCATCATCACCAGGTTAGTCATCCATCCTGAGGCTTCATTCATGTTTGAGTAGGGCAGATTTTTTTTGATGTCTCCCATAGCATCCATTTCTCTTTCTCCAACAACTTTCCAGCAACCGCTGCAATAGCTATTGATTTACAAAGGGCTCTGTTGGAGCTCGAATTTCATACCAATTCCATTTAGAATATCTTCATTGGTAAGTACCTTCCTTGAACCAGAATTTTTGCTTTGCCACAGTGGTAATTTAAGGGATTAATTTGGTAGAGTAAAAATCAAAAACACAGGAAATACAAAGATATTTTTTGTGCTTTGAATCTTGAAAGTTGTTTGAATTTGCTTAAGAGGTGAGTTGCTACTGTCAGACATCTGTTTTAGGTTATTCAGATTTCCTTTTCTTCTCTTTGAGAGATTTTTTTAAAAAAATCTTCAGTTTTGGTCTTCATAATTAACACTACAATGATAAGGAAGGTGCTTTCCCAGGTTTACTACCAAGTGCAAAGCCTGCACACATTATCTGAGTATTGTCCAGTCTAATTTATAGATTGTGTATTTGAATGGAAAATATACCCTGTTGAGAAATTTTATCTACTGTAGTCTTACACTTTTCGTGACTTACAGTATTACAGATCCATTGCATCATCCAGCAAATTATATCAGGCTGCCAACTACTCCTCATGTACCCTTTTCTAGTAACTGCTGTTTTTCAAAAGATGTAAAATCTCTCTCTGTATCTTAAGAGTTTGGCTTATAAATTAAAAAAAAAAAAGAGTTTGGCTAATCAAACTGTCTTTTGATTTATGCCAGCCTTCTTATGGGTCTGTTTAAATTTATATATAAACAGTAGGATTAAATCTAACCTAGATATTGTTTTCTAAACTTTTTTTGTGCCATACTGAGTGGGTAATGCCAGGAGAAATAAATCAGGTGATATGCCGAAGTCATCAAACAATATGATTGTTATACCAGATAGTACCTATCTTTGTTGACTTTCAACAAGATGCTTAACCTTTTTGATAGGTTCTCTCTTCATAAGTTTTTTTTTTTTTAAGAGAGAGGGACAGTGAGAGAGACAGAGAAAGAGAGGAACAACTTTATTGAGTTTTTCACGTGTCCATAGTTGCTCCAACACTTAGTTGTGTACGTGGTGCTGGGGTTTGAACCCAGGTCCTCATGCTTGCCAGGCAAGCACCGAAACCATTGAGCCACCGCTCCAGCCCCTCTCTTCATAAGTTTTAAGTGATAGAGAAAAATGTATGGCTTATCTGATTCTGAATTTATGATGATTCTGGAGAATAATCATTATTTGTATTTTCTAGTTGTCTCCTGAAGAACTGTTTCATATATTCATTTCATTATGATTATAACCTTAAAACACCAGATAATAAAAGCTGTGGACATTAGGACTCTCTCTGAGCAGTTTTATTAGTATCTATATTAATGTTTAAAACATCCTAAGTATATGCTACTCCAGGCAAGTTTTAGATATGTAGTAAGTTATCAGACCTATATCATAGAGTATCATATACAAGTTTCTCATCTTTTGGGGTGTGTCATAGTCATAGACCCTTAGCATTCCAGTTTTACTCCCAGTGTAACCAGCCTACTTGAATACTTCCAGTCCTAGGATGCTTACTGTTAACTGCCTTTTGGTGAGAACTCTGTCATAAAGATATTTTTTATATTCAGTCCTTATAATTTTCTACGTCTGCTTTATGGGAGCATCTGGAATTTAAGTATAATTCTTTCCTTGTGCATTCCTTCTGAAATTAAAAGGAAATACTGTCAGGTATCAGATCTGTACCCCATAAATATTCTCTTTTTCAAGCTAAACGTTGCTATTATCTTTACCATTCCTCTAGATTTGGTTCCAAGGCTTTTTATTTTTCTAATTAAATCTTCTTCTGAATGAGTCCTGTATATATCAGTGAACCTTTTGTGAAACAGAGGAGAAAATAGTATTTCAGATATAGCCTGATATAGGAAGAAGATCATACTTTTCTTATTCTGAATGTATTAATTCATAGCTGCACCTCTAGATCCTTTAGCTCCTTTGAGATTATTCCCTTGTCTTTTCAGTGAAGTTTTGCGAAGTTTGGCTTACTCCATTCTGTGTTTATAGAGTTTAATTTCTGAAAGCCCAAACTTTGAAGTTTGCAGCTACATATATTTTGTTGTTAGTTTTAGTCACCATTGTAGCAAATTATTGTTTCATTTTGGTTATTATCAAATGCAGTAGTATTATATCTTCAGAAAATCAGCATTTACAGCATCTTTATGTTCAAGTCACCAAAGTCATCATGAAAGACATCAACCAATTCTGTGTGTGTGTGTGTTTGTGTGTGTGTGTGTGTGTGTGTGTGTTAGGGGTCAAACCCAGAGTCTCACACATTCTACGCAAGCATTCAGTCATTGAATTACACCCTCCACCCAATATAGCCAATTCCTATTTTCTTACTTGACCTGGTGGTGCCTCCATTTACAATTTAAAGATATCAAATAGGAGTTGCTGTGTCTACATTTTTTAGTCAGTTGTTAATGATATACTATCTGAATTAGTTTCTAGCCTATTATTATTTAAACACAGAAAAAAGTATTTTATTGTTGCATGTCCAGATTGTTTTTGGCTAACTCCCATTCATTCTGAACCTCACTGTCTCATTTCTGCACCTTCATTCCATTCCTTTGTGAGCTTACTTAGTCCCTGTGCCTTCAGCTTTAGTTCAGATCCATTAAACTAATCTGATCATGTAATTGTTGAGGAAGCTGCATTGGGTTTATATGTTGATTTGTTTGTTTTCAAGATGCCTCCCTGTTTTCTTATTTAAATTGTATGCTGGGGCTGGGATGTAGCTTGGTCGTAAAGTACTTGATTAGCATGTGTGAGGCCTAGATTCACTCACTGGTATTGGGAAAGTAAATTATATACAATTGTATAATATCAACTTTATTTTATGTCCTTTTATCCCTTCAATTGAAATGAGTTTTATTTTAAGAGTATTTAGCCAACTGCTTTTATCTGTCTTTTCTCACAACTTTTAAAATCTTCTTCCCTAGTGTCTAAAATATGTCTGACTACCTAAATCAAACCCAGTTTTACAGATAAAAACTTCATTCTCTGCCTCATGTTGCCCATTACAATCCATCCAAAGCTGGGTGTGGCCAAAAATGGTTTATGGAATTTGCTTTAACATATAAGTACTTTAGGCAGCTCTGCCTGACCACATGTAGAATCTTTCACAAAAATCACAATAAAAACATACTAAGTCCCTTACATGGTTAGCATAGTTCTTAGTAAAAACTAGATTTTTATCTTAAATTTTTTTTGCTTTAGTTGAAAAAGGGTGCAGTTTCTGACTCTCTTAGCAATATTTCAAATACAGAGAATTTAGAATTTTCTTAAATTGACAAATTTTGTTCAAGAAAGCTCTAAAACAACAAGGAATAAATGGTATTTTATGCGCTGCCAGTCTTAATTTGGCTGTATAAATTGAAGGGCCAAGGATTTTTTTTTAGGTACAGGATAATAGTTCAAAATAGTTATAAAAGGAAATAATTGTAGCTGAAAACACATCTGGATATTTAAGAAATAACAATGCTTGCTGGAGCGGTGGCTCAGCAGTTTTGGTGCTTGCTTGGCAAGCACGAGGACCCAAGTTCAAACCCCAGCACCACATACACAACTAAGTGTTGGAGCAACGAAGGCCATGTGAAAAACTAAATAAAGTTGTTTCTCTCTCTCTCTCTCTCTCTCTCTCTCTCTCACTGTCCCTCTCTCTTTAAAAAGAAAAAAGAAAAGAAAGAAAGAAATAACAATGCTTAAATGAGACATTTTAGGTATGGATAAGTTCATTACTCAGTGCAGAGTAAAGAGCTTTTAAATGTACACTTTTTTTAGTAAAAAGGTTAATCATATTGCTTTTGTCTGTCTGTACAGGTAAAAATAAAATATAATATTTTAAAAATAAATATTTTTCTTTGATGACAGATACACCAGAGAAGCAGGAGTTCGTTCTCTAGATAGGAAGTTTGGGGCTATTTGCCGAGCTGTTGCGGTGAAGGTTGCAGAAGGACAACATAAGGAAGCCAAGCTGGACCGATCTGATGTGACTGAGGGAGAAGGTTAGTGGCCTTGTTTTGGTGCCCTCAGGCCTGGCAGTTAGGAGTGAGTTGGGTATGGAGGATGGAGGTGTAGTCCTTGAAACAGTGGCACATATTTATGACTCCAGAGATAAATGCATTTAAATGTTAAATAGTAACTCAAAGTTTGGTATAGTTTATTGATAGGGTTCTCTTTTACCAATAGTACAGAGTTTAAATGGAGCAATATTCAGTATTAATGCTGTAAGGATATAGTAATTTTCTGCATATTTGTAACAAGGATATACTTTGGATATGGGTTCTGGTATTCCCTGTTTTTTTGTTTTGTTTTATTTTGTTTTTTAACTAACTTAGGCAGTTGTTAAGTCTTTGAATAATATATAACATAAAAAGGTATTACCAAAAAAATTAAAAAATTGTTACAACATTTAAAAGTTCAAGCTATCCAAATACTACACGGGCAGATCTTCGTAATCTGGAAGAGCTTTACGTGCATCATTTGTGTTTTTACATGTATAGACACACAATTAAATATAATATAGATGATTTTTTTCTTAAATAATTGTGGGGGTCTTAACATGAGGAGAACTTTCGCTGGAATTAAACAAACGTGAATATTTCCTTTGCTACCCAGTTAAAGTGTTTTGACTTCTTGCCCATGAACTGGAAGGGGTTTGAATTTATCATACCATGCTAATGTGCAGTTTGCCAAAATATGCTTTGACAAACATGACTTGAATAGTAGGGAACTGAAGATTTCTTTCAGTAAAGAGATTTATCAAATGTCTGCCATTTCCAAAGCTCTTTCCAGAAAGGAGTTAAATGACTGTAATTGAAGAACTATAATTTGTGGTAGGTTTAGGAGAACAGATACAGTTAAACATCTTCCTTGTTTTACTTCTCACCTGCTGAGCTAACAGCACTGACATCAAAGAGTAGATGTTCACTTAACCTCATGTTTTTGTATGATGTTTCACCCCAGCTCACACTTGGACTGGAACTCCATTGGTTCATTTTCTCCAGAGAATAAACCAACCATCTTTTAATGAATTGGAAAGGGATTGTGTCCTCAATAAGGAGTAGGGATAGAAATGTTGAACTCAAATCATTTCTTTTGTGGACTTTAAAACTTTTGTTTGTAGTCCTTTCTGTGGTTTGAATGTATCCCCCAAAATTTATGTGTTGGAAACTTCATCTCCAATAGTAGTAGTCTTGAAAGATGAGACCTTCAAGATATGATCAGGTCATGGAGGCTCTGCCCTTAAGAATGGATTAATGCCATTAACTTAGGAAAGTGGGTTATCATAGTAGGTTCCTGATAAAAGGATGAATTCAGCCCTCCCCCCTCATCCCTCATGCGTTCTCTTGCCATGCAATCCCTACTACGTGGTGTGATGCTACAAGAAGGCCTCCCCCAGATATAACCTCAGTCTTGGACTTCCCAGCCTCCAAAACTATGAGCCAGATACATTTCTGTTCCCTACTCAATCTGTGATATTCCGTTACAGCAACATAAAACAGGCTGACAGTCCCACTCCTTACCCACACTTTCAGGGATACCTCACATTCCTACCTTTAATAGGATTTGATGGCTCAGATCAGCTGGCTGCTGTTGATGCCACATCCCTGCCCACGGACACTACAGTCTCTGCTTTCTCTAGACTGCTAAGTTTTCATAATTTTTTGGTCCATTCACTTTCTGATTTCTAAAATTTTTGTCAGCATCTCTTATCAGTTGTCTTCTTCCTCATTCTTTTTGTTCTTGTAGGTTTATGCGTTTTATTTCTTAATTGTTGTTGTGGTAGGATTTAAAGAGATATTATAAAGTTAAATACATGTTCGGAATACTGCTTATACAAATCTGAATTTTTAGAAACCATCCTAGGTGAGAGGATGGAAATCGCTGGTGTAACTGACAGTGGTAGTGTAGGACTGAGACACTGTTCCTTTTTTTCTTACGTATGCGAGCCAGACCTACATGCTCCTGAATTTCCTTCCCGTTTTTATTCTTATAGCACTCCCTTTGTGCTACAGCCTCAGACATCTAAGCCTTTGTCTTTTTGTTCTCATCTGTGGTATAATAGAAAGGTAGAGGGAAAATGAGTCCATCTAGTTAATACATTCTGAAAACTACGTTTAAGATTGAGATAGTGTTTTTTAGAATTTATAATATATTCAGAGGGATTTGATGCCCAGGGAAATTTCCCATAGCTACAGTGAATTGCTTAATGTTTATACATCTACGAACATATTTATAATTATCTGTGTTCATATTCAGTATTTAAAAATAATCCATAAATATTCAAGAACTTGTTCAAAGAACAATTTTTATGGTTAACATTTAATTCGTTCTTTTGTCTTTTTTTTAAATCATAGAACATCTCATAAGTAATAATGTAGGTGAGCAAATTTGGGTAGTTAAGGTATTATCCAGGTCATCCAGATGAGCAGATAATTAGGATAAATATTTTGTCTCTTGAGAATGATTTTGGTTGTAGTCCTTATAGAGGCACAGTTATGACTCCATGTTGGTTCTAATATTGTAAGACACCCTTGAGTTACTGTAAACAACGGTGCTCTAGACTGTCATGGAATATTTATAAGGAATCCTGATGTGTTTATGACATCAGCCATCTAAAAGAAAAATCTCTACAAGAGTCTGCATTAAGTTTTTGTGCCAAAAAGTTTAAGTAGAGCTCAGTAACTGAAAGTTTCTAGTTAAGAAATGAATTATTTGAAATAGGGGCAATAAAGCAAACAGTTGTAGAAATTTCAAGTAATACACTATCAGAGTTATTTTTAATGTTAAAAATAATGCTAGACTTAGAGTTACTACCAAAAAGAGAAGTAATTTCAGGCCATGAGGTTCAAACCATGTAGAAACCTCCAGTGTATCTAACAGACATTCTGGGATAGGCCCAAGAATCTCTCTGAACAGTTGTCTTGTACTTGTGGGATTTTTAACTGGCAGTTAAACAGAGCAGAGGACAACAGAGAGTTCAGAAGGCAGATGAGATGTGTAGTTCATCATTGCTGGGGAAGAATATTTACAGCTTTGGTCACAAACCTATAAAGTATGGGAATTATTTTGTAACAGCAGTGCTGCCTGTGTTTTTCTATATATTACCAGTGTGTTCTAAATTGCTCTGAGTACTACTACAGGTATTCAGTTTTGTATACTTGTATTTCTCTGCAGAGTTAGGCAAATGTTGTTTGTTCAAGTACTCATGAACCATATATGACCAAATCCGGTAGGATTCTTTTTCTTAGAAGTTATTGTTAGCAAAGAATTTATCTGTTTTTATCCTAATTTAATTCATAAATCTCTTCCAGCCAGGCCTATAATCTTAATGACTTGGGAGATTGAGACAAGAGGATCATGAGTTCAAGGCCAGCCTGGGCAATTTATCAAGCCCAAGTTCAGCAATTTAGCAAGATACTGTCTCAAAAATAAAAAATTAAGTGCAGAGGATGTGCCCCTGCTTTCCTGCTGAGTTCTGTTAACAGACGTATCAGACAATCATGTGTGAGGGTCATGTTCTATTCATGTTTATTCAGTGTGGAATTTGCTGACCTTTTAGAAGTTATGGACTAAGCTCATCAGTTTTGGGAAAATTTTGACCATTATCTCTTCAAATATTCTTCCCTTTTTTTTTTTCCCCTCCTCTATCTGGAATTCTAAGAGACCTCTGAACTCTGTTGCTTATCCCCTGTTTCACTTTTTTCATTTTTTTTCTCTAATTCAATTTGTGTGTGTGTGGGGGGTGGTTTGGTATTGGAGATTGAACTCATGGGTGCTTAACCACTAGCCACATTCCTAGCCCTTTTTAAAATTTTGAGACAGGGTCTCACTAAGTTACTTAGGGCCTCACTAAATCACTGTGGCTGGCGTTGAACTTGGGATCTTCCTGCCTCAGCCTCCTGAGTGACTGGATTCCAAGCATGTGCCACCACGCCCAGCAGTTTGTATATTTTTGTTGCCCTACGTTATAATTCATCATTGCTGACTTCTGTTATTAAATGTTTGGAGTCTTTTTTTTTTTTAAGAGAGAGGGATAGTGAACATTTAGTTTTTCATGTGGCTTCTGTTGCTCTGACACTTACTTGTGTACGTGGTGCTGGGGTTCGAACTCATGCCCTTCCATATGCCAGGCAAGCACTATAACCACTGAGCACTGCTCCAGCCCCTGTATGGAGTTCTTAATTTCAGGAATTGTAATTTTTCTTTTTCAAATGTCCATTCAAGTCTAAATAATTCCTGTTGGTTCTTTATTGAAATTCTCCTTTTTTTCAACTTTTATCCATCTTTTCATCTATTTTCTTGGACATACTAATCATGGTTTTTAAAGTTCCTACCTGAACACTCCCGTTATCCAATTCATCTATGAATCTTTCTATTACTTACAGGTTTTTTCTTGGTTTTTAGTCATTTGTTGTTGTTTAGTTGGTTTTTATTGTTTTTAGTATTTGTGAAAATATAACGGCTCTAGCAATTATTGTTGCAAAAAAGGTGACATTTTCTTCTGATTGCTAGCGAGGTACCAGCTGATTACTTTGACCTTGTTAAGGCTTAGTAGGACAGGTCTATTTCTGTGTTAGCCTTATTCCTGGAATTATAGTCTTTACTTGTAGGATGTGGTACTCCAAGAATGTGCCTCTTATTCCTTAGGGTGTGACCCTTCTAGGACATGAGGCTTCTGAGTTGTTTTTTTGTTTGTTTGTTTGTTTGTTTGTTTGTTTTAAGAGAAAGGGACAGTGAGAGAGAGAGAATCAATTTTACTTAGTTTTCCATGGGATTGTTGTTCCAACACTCCACTGTGTACATGGTACTAGGACTTGAACCCGTGTCCCTGTGCATGTGAGGCAAGCACCGCAACCGCTGAGCCACTGCCCCAGCCCTGGCTTCTGAGTTCTTAACTGAAAGTCCGATTGGCCCCTGCATCTCCCTGATTTCTTGGAGTCTCATTCCAAATATGCTCAGTTAGGAGTTATTCAGTGACTTGCAGGAGATTTGAAGCAGCTTTTTGAGCCCTTTCTTTCTGGTACCTTCCTTCCTAAGATTTTGCCAGTGAAGTCTCTGCTGCTTTGACAACCTTAACTTCTCAGAGTTACTTTTGACTAAAATATTTCATGATTGTAAACATAGCACATATTCTAACCATTCTGAATTACAATAATATATAATTCTACCCCATATCTCCAAATAAAGGGGAGAAACCTCCAAAGAAGCATAGCTGGGGCTGAAGTTATAGACCAGGGGTAGAATGCATTCTTATCCCAGCATCCAGAAAAGAGAAATAAAGCCTTTGTTTAAAAAAAAAAATCATAAAAAATGAAAAAGAAATATCGCCTTAATTTTGTAGCTTTGGACCATCACTTATCATGTAATTGACTACTATAAAATCTCTAGTTTGACCCTGATTTGATTCAAAAAACCCTTCACAATATTTCCTAATAAACATTATGCTTTACCTGTTTGACTCAGTTAACAGACATATCTTTATAAACATAGCTATCTATTTCTAAATCCATTGGAAAATAGGAGCTATAAATTGGAAAAAAAGAAAAAGAAAGGACTAACAGTTGGGTGGTATGAGTCATAATAAGATTTGATGTCAGTGACGATGGGTCTGTCCTCTGATGATAGATTCCCCGAGCCCTCTGCTGCCCACAAAACACTGAGCTGGCCAGACCACAAATCTAATAAATCTATTACAATTTTTGTAGTTAAATCTGGATCCCATTTCACCTGAGTTGCATTGTGACATGTATTGTTTTCCTGGTGTGTTGGTAGTGAAGTCAGTCTAATTTAGTGGAAGAAGGTGAATACTATATCCTTAATTCCTTGGTATATACTTTCCAAAAAAACCTCCTAGTTAAAAAAAATCATTAGAGTAAAAGATTTGAATTTTAGGAGCACTAGTTCTCTTCATTTGCTTACTTTATTTTTTCCAGTTAACCACACTCTGACTACGAGCAAGAATGTGGTAGGTGGAGGAAGCAAGTGTACTTGGTGCAGGGGTCCAGATTCCTCAGAGAGCCTCCTGCTAACAGGGTCGCCCCTGCTCTGCTGCTTCCCTAGCTGTGTCATTTCCCATCCCACTCCCTGTGTGTGCTTGCTCTTCTTAGCCTTCTCAGGATCCACTTCTCCAGGAAGAATCAGTTCTGTGTTGAGCAGCTTTCAGAGTTCTTTGTTGTGGCTTCCTGCCATTGACTTCTCAAGCCTGAAGCCTGCTTTATGCTAGTTATTTTAAGTGTGGCTCCTTCCTAAACCAAAACAGGAAACTCTCCCTGTAGGAGAATCAAATGCTTTTGATTCTTTTAGCCTTTTTTTTTTTGACTAGTCTTCTCCAAATCAGAACACTTCCATTGTCTTGTCTATTGCCATGAGTGCATTTCTTATATTAATAGAAAATACTACATATAATGGTTTTAGGAAGTAACCTCAGTGCTTTGTATAACCTTTTGCCAAATTCCTTTGTCTTCTTGGAGTAGTCTTCTTGTGGGATCTCTTATTATCTTTTGGATTTTACATTGTTATCTATTGCTGCATAACACATTATCCTAAAATTTAGCACATTAAAGCATTTAACAGATATTTATCATTCTGGCTCCCTACTTCTCTTGAGGTTATTGTCAAGCTGTCAGCCAGCTGAAGGCTCAACATCTGCTTCCAGATTCTCTTACATAGTTGTTAGCTGACCTCAGTTCCTTGCAGACTATTGGCTACAGTCCTTAGTTTCCCACCACCCAGTACTCCCCCTAGGCTAAGATGAGTGAAAGGAGAAAACAGCAGGGGACAGAATCTGCAGTCTATTATAACCATCACAATCGCCATGATCTTTGGGTCACACAGGCCAACTCTGGTATTATATGAGGGGACTGACTCTACAAGGGTGTGAATTCCAGAATATAGGGACAGGCTATTTGGGAGCCATGTTATTTATTGATATTTTAAAGAAAGTTTTTTATATATTTCATTAATTCAGCTCCCATTTCCCAGAGTTGAAGTAGTTTGTTTAGAGTTCTAAAGAAATCCTACGGTGGGTTGTTAATAGTGAAGGACAGGCTGGAGCAGTGATTCAGCTGTTGGAGCACTTGCCTGACTTGTGCAAGGACCCAGGTTCAAACCCCAGCATCACATACACAACTAAATGTCAGAGAAACAAGGGCCAGATGAAAAAATAGATAAAATTTATTATCTCTCTCTCTCTCACCACCCCTCTCTTCCTCTCTTTGTAAGAGAATGGAAATTTTTGTGACACAGAAGTGGTAAGAGTAGCTCTGTTACCCTCTATCAGGTGTGCCTTCAGGGGAAGAAAACCTAATCCCCACAAACAAACAAATGATTCTTTAGTAAAAATTGAAACAACCTTTATTTGTCAGCTTTCAGTGTGGATTTTGTCCCTGTTCTTGTTCAGAGACATAAAAACTTTTGTTAGTGGTGTTTAGTGAAATGAGGATAATTGGAAAGTTTCCAGTTACTTAGTTCCAGTTACGTATAAGTCCTCTAACATTTTTTTTGACCTTTTATGTTATTTTTTATTTTTTATTTTTTTTTTTGCTGAATTCTTTTCATTTTATTTTATTTTTTTTTATTAGAAGAATATAGAAATACAGTTGAGGGGGAAACATTATCAAAACATTATCAATCAATGGATATAAACTTCGTTATTGAGGGGAAAAGCCAGATCATGGATAACCACCTTGGATTTTACCTATTGCAGTTTCCCCCAGAAGAACTCATGCGTTAAATGGGTAGTTCGTGGAAGAATGACATCGGCTTCTGGGTGGTTCCCCCATCTTCCCAATCTCCAAACTCCTATGAGTTCTTCATATACCCTCCCCCCTCCCCA
>PVKS010033277.1:0-21867 GCA_004027875.1 Aplodontia rufa
TCTCCCTGCTTACTGTGTGTAGAGAGAGCTGTCCCTGCTTACTGTGTGTAGAGAGAGCTGTCCCTGCTTACTATGTGTAGAGGGCTCTCCCTGCTTACTGTGTGTAGAGGGCTCTCCCTGCTTACTGTCTGTAGAGAGCTCTCCCTGCTTACTGTGTGTAGAGAGCTCTCCCTGCTTACTGTGTGTAGAGGGCTGCAGTGGAGGTGTGAACAGGTGCTGGGGTGGGGGCTGGTCTCCTTCTGCCTTCAGGGCCCTGACCTCATCCCTTTGCTCAGTGGAGGTGTAGGCAGGTGGGTGGGCATGGAGCTGGGCCCTCCTACCTTCAGGGCCCTGACCTCATCCCCTTGCTAATGGAGGTTTGCGTAGGTGGGGATCACGGAGCTGGGCCCCTCCTGCCTTCAGGGTCCTGACCTTGTCCCCTTGCTAATGGAGGTGTGGGCAGGTGGGGGGGCCTGGGGCTGGGCCCCTCCTGCCATCAGGGCCCTGACCTCGTCCCCTTGCTAATGGAGGTGTGGGCAGGTGGGGGGACATGGAGCTGGGCCTCTCCTGCCGTCAGGGCCCCAGCGCAGTGCTCCCTTTGTCCGCCTTCCTCTTTTCCTTGTACATGCTGGGCGAGGGCTCTTGCCTTGAGCTGCCCCACCCTTCCGCTGTGCGGTGGTCCAGCAGGTTGCTGAGGGCTGTGCTGGCCTAGCATGCTGCTGCCACCAGGTGCCCATTGAGAGTTGCAGACTGGTGGTGGCCCTGTGAGTCCGTGGTCAGCGTCCAGCCTGTTCTGTTGGTCAGAGGAGCCGGTGCCGTGGAAGGAATCGTAGGCTGTGTCGTCTTCTCCGGGCACCAGGATTCCCCTTGGGCCTGGGCATCCTGAGCATCACATCCCCCCGGCACCTCGGCCTTTGGGATGCGTGTCCATTCCTGGCATCTGTGTGGGTTCTGTCAGTGGGACCCCTGCTGGTAGAAGTACCTGGCCAGTCTTGCCTCTTGTTGCTCTCATCCCTGGGCTTAGGGTTTTGCTGCTCCACTTCTGTTTTTATCAAGAGATTTGGGGAGATTGTAATTGAGGTCTGGTCTGTGTTATTAACAGGCCGCTGAGCTGCTGTTTCTGATCAGTGGAGCTGTGCTACAGGGAGGATGCTCCAGGACCCAGTGCTCAGCTGTCCCTTGGCCTGAAGACCAGACCAGGTGGGCTGACCCTCGTTCTCTGTGCTGTGGGTCAGCAGCTCTGAAAGCACCCTCGTGTGTGTGTCGCAGGACAGAGCAGATGCAGAACCTGCCAAGAGGGGCGCAGAGAAGAACCCTGTAGCACAGGAAGGTGCTGTGCTGGGTGCTGGGCTGGCCCTGGAGTGTGGTCCATGAACCTGCAGGGCTCTGGCCCTCTGGGTGGGCAGTGGCCAGACAGGTGCCCCTCTGCCCATGTGGTGAAGGCCCTGCTGCCCTGCTTTTCTGTATGGGGTGCCCTTGATCTCTGCCTGCAGCATTTGGGCCGCCGTCCAGCAGGTCATCTGGTGACCTCTTCTGTGTCCACAGCATCTTTTTCTTACTCCTGTGGGAATATTTTTGTGGATGAAGTCTGGTTTGCCTTTTTTTTATTAACACCCCCACCCCCCACTGCTGGGGATGGAACCCAGGGCCTCATACATGCTAGGCAGTGCTCTACCACTGAGCCACACCCCAGACCTTTTAATCTTTTTTTTTTTTTTTTTTTAAAAGAGAGGTACAGTGAGAGAAAGAGAGAGAAATAACTTTATTTAGTTTTTCACATGGCTTTAGTTGTTCCAACACTTGGCTGTGTACGTGGTGCTGGGGTTTGAACCGGGTCCTTGTGCTTGCCAAGCAAGCACCGAAACCGCTGAGCCACCGCTTCAGCCCCAGACATTTTAATCTTGAGACAGGACCTTGCTAAGTTGCTGAGGCTGGCTTTGAACTTGCAATCCTCCTGCCTCAGCCTCGCTGGTTGCTGGGATTACAGGTGTGTGCCAGTGCACCTGGATTTTTTTTTTTTTAAGAGACGGGAAGGGCTGGAGCGGTGCTTCAGCACTTACGGCTCTTGCCTTGCATGTGCGAGGACATGGGTTCAAACCCCAGCACCACGTACACAAGTGTCAAAGCAATGAAAACCACATGAAAAACTAAATAAAATTGATTTGTGCTCTCTGTCATTGTTCCTCTAAGTTAAAAAAAAAAAGAGAGGGACAGAAAGACAGGAAAGAGATTCAGCTTTATTTTTTTAATCTGGCCCTCTTTTCCCTGACAGTTGCATATGAGGTGCTGGGATTTGAACCTTAAGTTTGCCTCATTGCAAACAGGAACCACGTGGTGAGCACCAGGGCCCCCCACACCTGTGCGGGCCCCCGTTCCACTGTCCCTGTGGGCTTGGCTGCACCCCACCCCTCATGCAGAGGTGCACACTGTTCTCTTGACGCAGCTTGCTCTGCTGAGCACTGCATCCTCGGGGATCCCCCAGGTTGTGGAATGTGTCAGGGTCACCTGGTGAGTGGTGATGGACAGGTGGGCGATCTTTGCTGGGGGCTGCTGGGAGCCTGTGTGTGCGAGTGCCCGTTGGAGCCCTGCTTCCAGTTCTGGGATGGGACCACTCATGTGTTCTGCAGCAGCTGTGTGGGGTGAACTGCAGCGTTGCGTGCAGATCTCGGTTTCTCCACCTCCTCCCCAGCACTTTCTCTTTTTAAAAAAGTTGAGTCCATCCTAGTGGATGTGAGATGGTCCTGTGGTTTCATCCATGCCTCTTGCTGGTGGGTGCTGCTGGCCTCTTCCTGTGGGCTTGTTGGCCGCGTGTCTCTTTAGGAGAATGTCCGTCCAAGCCCTTGGTCCATCTGCATTGGGTAGCTCTGCGGAGTTTGTAGCTGTCATGGCCGAAACTTGCAGGTCTCACTCTCTTGGTGCTGACCTTGGATGCACAGAAGTTCTTAACTTTGCAGTTGTTTTCCTTTTTCCGTGTGGGTTTTTTTTCCCTGTGTCTTCAGATATGTTGATCTTTTGCAGTATTTCATTTGCTGTAACCCAGTCTGCTGTTTTTTACCTCCATCAGTTCTGCTTGGACGTTTATCTTCTCTCTCCCATCCGCCTCTGGCCTGGGTCTGTCTGGAGCACTGGTCCCCTCTGGCTGGGGTTTGATGTCAGCCTTGAACTGGGCTGAACTGGGAGCAGGGCTTTCGAATGCTGCTCTAAGTGCCATTGGTGCTTAGGCTGTGTGTCTGGAGGCTTCCTGAGGGTGCCTCCCCGCGGCCTCACTGCTCACGGCCCTCCCTGATTCCTGCTGGCGCACCCGCTCCCTGTACCAGTCTTCATGCAGGCCAGCGTGCAGCAGTGGCTGGCGGCCCTCTGGCTCCCTCCCCTCCAGTGCTCTGTGCCCACCCCAGCCCACCATTCAGCAAGACCCCCAGGCTCTGCACAGGCTCCTCCTGCTGCCCCAGTGGTTGGCCAGGGCTTTGTAGGTGTGTGTGGCCAGCGGTGCCAGGAAAGCAGGTATTGTGTGCGACCCTGGGCTGACCGGTTACCCCAGGCAGGGAGGTTAGCCTGGCCCACAGCTCTGTCACACTGGGACTGGACATCACTTCTGCGTCCTTCTTCCTCTTCAGAATACCTGGCAAACATTTCCATAAAGATTTTAGACTTCTGCCTATTGGCTACTGCACAAAAGCATCAGATTTAGATTGAAATTATATTGAATTTATGGGTCACTTTGGGAAAATATTGATGTCCTACCAATATTGAGTTTTCTTGTCCGTAAATTTGGCATATTTCTCCATTTATTTATTTCTTTTTAAAGATCTTTTTAAGAGAGAGAGGGACAATGAGAGAGAACTGTTTTTGTTTAGTGTTTTCCTGTGGCTTTTGTTGCTCCGACACTGTTGTGTACGAGGTGCTTAGTGTTTTCCTGTGGCTTTTGTTGCTCCGACACTGTTGTGTACGAGGTGCTGGTGCTCTAACCTACGTCTCTGTGCGTGCCAGGCCAGCGCCATATCTGCAGAGCCACTGCTCCAGCTCTCTTTGTTTTTGATCTCAGCAATGCTATGTAGCTGTCACGTTTTAAACATCTCTCTCACTTTCGAAGTTTTGGATGTCATCTGGGACTTTAAGAAATTACATTTTCCAGTTCATCTGTAAAGATACAGCTGCTTTCTGTGTGTTGTCCTCGTGTCTTGTGACTTTCTAACCTTGTCATTTTGTTTTTCCTAGGTTCCTTGTGCATATTTTACCTACCTAATCCTGAACGTGCCTTCCTGGCTCTTGTACTTGTTAGTCCTTCTGCCTAGCAGCCCTGGCCTCTTGCAGCAGCGTGGCCTGGCTGATAGTGGGGAGGCCAGTGCTGTGTGCCTGGTGTGAGGTGCTGAGTGCCCCACGGTGGATCAGTCCCCTTTCCCGCTTCCTGACTGTGGGTGCTGAGTGCCTGATGCATGTCCTCATCTGTTGGCATGGACCTGGGCCGTTGCTCACCACCTCAGTGGGGGCCTGTGTTGGTGTGTGCAGGGCCCCAGCCAACCTGGCTGCAGCCACCCGAGTCACCTGGGGTTTTCCCCGCACACTGTAAACACGCCAAGCCACAGAGTGCTGCCTGTAGCTATCCGCACCAGCTTCAGTCCTGTTGCTTTGCAGCCCCTCCTCTGACCCCATTTTGGCGTCCCCTGGTCCTGTCCCCTGCCACCTGTGACCATGCTTCTGTCTGCCTGTAACCACATGCTGCATTCCTGGACTGTGTGCCTCTATGTGCGGTCTCCATGGCCAGTCCCACACTGGGCTCCCAGCATGATTCAAGTTTGAATCTTAAGCTTTGCAGCTTGGCACCTGCCCTGCGTCGTCATAGGACATAGGACAATGTCCTCCTTGGTAAAATCTTTTTTTTTTTTTTTTTTTTTTTAAGAAAGGGGACAGTTGAGAGAGAGAGAAAGAGAGAAGCAATTTTTATTTAGTTTTTCAAGTAATCTTCATTACTCAGACACTTCGTAGTGTACATGGGTGCTGGGGTTTGAACTCACGTACTCATGCATGCCAGGCAAGCACCGTAACTGCTAAGCCACCGCTCCAGCCCCTCCTTGGTAAAATCTTAAGAGGAAATTGGCATTTATTTTTTCAGTCTGAAGTTTTGCATCTTTTTTTTTTTAATATCACCTTTTCTTTATAAAGATATGGAATGCTTCACGAGTTTGCGTGTCATCCTTGAGCAGGGGCCATGCTAATCTTCTCTGTATCGTTCCAATTTTAGTATATGTGCTGCTGAAGCGAGCACTGCATCTTTTTCTTGTGGAAGGCACTTGCCACTGTGGATAGGACAGTGGGCTCCAGCCAGTGGACACAGGGCTGTGCTCAGCCTGGGGACAGTTGTATCGCAGCAGTTCGCTGCCCCACCCCCATGCTGTTGCATTTGGAGGGAAACCAGGCATTGCTTCATCTCAGCCAGCTCACGTGCTGCTTCTCCAGCGCTGCTGGCCTCCACTGTGCTCAGTGGAGTCTGGTCTTTGGCCTGGCTCCCTTCTGAGGCTGCATGGTATGCCTTTGTGAAACATCGTCATGATGTCCTGCGGCTGAGCTGAGTCTGTGAGTACTGTTCTCACCTCCTGGGGGTGGCCAGCAGGGGCGCTGCAGGGAGAGCAGCACCAGGGCTCAGCCCCACCACTGCAGATGCTGATTATTGTGCTCGCTGTTGGCTTCTTTTCCAAATTTGACTTGGCTTTTGTAGTCCTAGTTTGTTCATTTTATTCTTTGTTTTCCTTTAGAAATCACTGTGTGTGTATACATGCGTGTGTGCACACGTGTGTTGTGTGAAGTTTTGGGTGGATATGCGTCATGTGACAGATGGGTCTTGGCAGCACGTGGCTGTTGTGTGCCCTGCATGTCCTCAGCCCAGGCCCTGGCGGCTTGATTCCTTGTGCACGTGTTGGTATCTGATTCTCATGGTAGTTGATGAGCATCTCCTCATGTGTGCCGTGCACACTCTGCCACTGGGCCACAGGTTTTGCTGGGCTGAGCTGTGCCTTCTGCAGGAAGCTGGCCTGGGGGTACGTTGTGGGGGTCTAGATGCCCTGCTGTGTTCCAGACGGGCCTGCCTGAGCCCGCCTGAGCCCGCTGTTCAGTGCTTTCACTCAGGAGAGCCGTGCCTTGGAAACGAGTGGTCCTGCAGCACAGGTGCGGGGCTGGCCCCCGAGGTGGCCTCACTGGGGAGTGGGTGCTGTGGCGAGGACACACCTCCTGGTGTCTGTACTCCCCGTTGCCCACACTGTTCTATGGCTCCACTCCGTCACTGTGTAGGCTGGGACATCTCGGGTCCCCTGTGCCCACTGTGCACATCGGCCTTGTGGCCTCTGCACTTTCAGTGAAGGCAGGGTGAGGCTGAGTGCAGCAGCCAAAACCTCGGTGCTGTGCTTTCTGCCCGGGTCCCTGCCCTTTCCTTGCGGCCTCTGCCTTTGGCTCCCTGGCTGCGCCTTCTGGAAGGCCAGGGCGCAGGCGCTTCTCTTGTGCGTCGTCTCTGGGGCTTTCCTCCCCCGGCTGCAGGCTGACGTATCTGCGTGTAGACTTGGAGCTTGTGGTTTTGTTCTGTGCTTAATTCGATGTCATTTCTTCCAGGAAATGCAGAAGGACCGTGCGTGTGCTGCCGAGGTGGTGGGGCTCCAGTATCTAGGACCAGCAGCCAGACTCCACTGCACGGCCGTGTGTCCATACCGCAAGGCACACAGCAGAGCCCCAGCGTGGTGCTGTGTCCTGGTGACCAACCAAGCTTGCAGGAACGGCCAGCAAGATGGAGTGGTTGTGAAAGGGTGATGGCTATGTGCGTCTGGGCGCACAGAGGAGCTTTTGCACCTGTTCTTGATTGACCTGAGACATTAACAAGATGGAGGAGCCAGGATAGTTATGGTCAGTCATGGAGAACAGCCAGGACGCTTGTCCCAAAGGGGGCAGTGGTTTTGTTTCCGATAAAATAAGTTTCAAAGTCGAGGAGGAAGATGACGATCCGGTGTCCAGCCACTGCTTGGAAGGGGTGGACATCCAGAGTGAGCAGGAGGACATGAGGCACACAGACAGTGGGGAGGAGCAGGTGGAGGGCGGCGCGGGCCGCACCTGCCGGCCCCCTGGGAAGTGCTGCCCTGCGGAGAGCGAGGATGATTACGGGTCTCTGTTCTCCCAGTACAGCAGCACGCTCTACAGCGTGGCCATGGAGGCCGTGACCCAGAGCCTTCTCTCCAGCCGCCATGTGAGCTCCAGGAAGAAGTCTCCAGCGTGGCAGCACTTCTTCATCTCTCCCCGAGACAGCACCAAAGCCATCTGCAGGTACTGCATGAAGGAGTTCAGCAGGGGCAAGAATGAGAAGGACCTGAGCACCAGCTGCCTCATGAGGCACGTGAGGCGCGCGCACCCCACCAGGCTCGCCCAGGAGAACGGGAGCGTGTCTGTGGGCTCCTCCTTCCCCACGCCCGCACTCCTGCTCCCACCACAGCCTGCAGACATGGGGGACCTCAACCCTGCACTGTCCCCTGTCAGGCTGGCTCAGAAGTTGGTGCCTACCATCCCATCCCCTGACCGCATCCAGGAGGAGCCCGTGACTGTGGTCTCTGCTGAAGTCTCCGAAGTGCCCATCGCTGAGAAGTACAGCAGGGAGGAGGCCCTGGCGGGCTCATCCCCTCACCTCGCTGCGCTCCAGTATGACGAGACTGCAGAGGGCATGGCGGAGAGGAGCCTTCCCCTTCCCAAGAGCACGTCTGGATCCAGGAGGAGGTCAGCAGTCTGGAAGCACTTCTACCTGTCGCCGCTGGACAGCTCCAAGGCCGTCTGCGTCCACTGCATGAACGAGTTCAGCAGGGGCAAGAACGGGAAGGACCTGGGCACCAGCTGCCTCATCAGGCACATGTGGCGAGCACACCGCTCCATCGTGCTGCAGGAAAATGGAGGCGGCACGGGCATCCCGCCCCTGTACCCCACACCCCCCACCCTGCTGCCCACCCTGCTGCCTCCGGAAGGGGAACCCAACTCTGTGTCATCCTCTCCAGGAAAGCTGGTCAGAGAGTGCCCCTCGGCCTCCTCGTCCCCGGACCCGCTGGCTGAGGACCTGCCGTTACACACGCACCCTGTGGATGTGCTGGGGGAAGACGTGTCCGCGCTGTCGTCCTCCGAGGAGGTCGGGGAGGCCTCCCTGGGCTCCTCTCCTGAGAAGCGGCCAGCTGGCGGGGTGAGCCCCAGGCGGTGTGAGTCTGGTGCTGTCTTCCAGCAGAGCAAGAAAGTCATGAGGAGGCTGAAGTCGGAGGTGTGGCACCACTTCTCCCTGGCGCCCACCGACAGCCTGAAGGCCGTGTGTTGCTACTGCGGCTGCGTCATCAGCCGGGGCAAGAAGGGCGACGTGGGCACCAGCTGTTTGATGCGGCATCTGTACAGACGCCACCCTGAGGTGGTCGGGACGCAGAAGGACTTCCTCAGAGCAAGTTTGGCAAACTCTCCCTACGCCACGTTGGCTTCTGCAGAAAGCTCATCCTCCAAGATAGCGGGCTTGCCTGCAGTTGTCAGGAGAAATCACCAAGTTGTGTTCCCGGTCAGCAGCAAGAAGACCTCAAAGCTGTGGAACCACTTCTCCGTCTGCTCTGCGGACTCCACCAAAGTGGTGTGCCTGCACTGCGGCCGGACCATCAGCAGGGGCAAGAAGCCCACCAACCTGGGCACCAGCTGCCTCCTGAGGCACCTGCAGAGGTTCCATGGCCACGTGCTCAAGGCCGACGCCCCGGAGGCCACGCCACCCCGCTCTGCAGGCATCCGGGGGCCACTGAGTTCAGAGCTGTTGGGTGCTTCCTCCCTCGAAGGCCCTGGTGAGAAGTTCTATGACTCTCACCCCGTTGCCAAAAAGATCACCAGTCTGGTGGCTGAGATGATTGCACTCGACCTTCAGCCCTACTCGTTTGTGGACAACGTTGGCTTTAGCCGGCTGCTTGAATACTTGAAACCTCAGTACTCTCTGCCCTCCCCTTCCTACTTCTCCAGGACCGCCATCCCGGGCATGTACGACAGCGTGAAGCAGATGGTCCTGTCACAGCTGAAGGAGGCCGAGAGCGGGGTGGTCCACTTCACGGCCGGAATCTGGATGAGCACGCAGACCCGTGAGTACCTGACCCTCACCGCCCACTGGGTCACCTTCGCATCCTCGGCCCGCCCGCACTGCGAGGACCACCACTGCTCGGCGCTCCTGGACGTGTCCCAGATCGACTGCGACTACGGTGGCAACAGCATCCAGAAGCAGCTGGAGTGCTGGTGGGAGGCCTGGGTGACCTCCATCGGCCTGCAGGTGGGCATCACGGTCACTGACAACCCCAGCATTGGCAAGACCCTGAGCGAGGCGGAGCACTCAAGCGTGCAGTGCTTCAGCCACACGGTGAACCTGATCGTGAGCGAGGCCATCAAGAGCCAGCGCATGGTGCAGAACCTGCTGAGCACGGCCCGCAAGCTGTGCGAACGTGTGCACCGCTCCCCCCAGGCAAAGGAGAAGCTGGCGGAGCTGCAGCGAGAGTACGCGCTGCCTCAGCACCACCTCATCCAGGATGTGCCGTCCCGCTGGAACACGTCCTTCCACATGCTGGAGCGGCTGCTGGAGCAGAAGAGGGCCATCACCGAGATGTCCATCGAGTGCAACTTCCGAGAGCTCATCAGCTGTGACCAGTGGGAGGTCATGCAGTCCGTGTGCCACGCGCTCAGGCCCTTTGACACTGCGAGCCGGGAGATGAGCGCCCACGTGTCCACTCTGAGCCAGGTCATCCCCATGATCCACATCCTAAGCAGGAAGGTCGAGATGCTGTTCGGGGAGACAATGGGCATTGACACCATGCTGAAGTCGCTGAAGGAAGCCATGGCGAGCCGCCTGTCCGCCACCCTCCATGACCCTAGGTACGTCTTCGCCACACTGTTGGACCCGCGCTACAAAGCCTCACTGTTCACGGAGGAGGAAGCGGAGCAGTACAGGCAGGATTTAATCAGGGAGCTAGAAACACTGCATTCTACCTCAGAGGACACAGCCGCCTCCGATGGCTGTGACTCAGGGCCCCCGTCGAGAGAGTCTGGTGGAGGGGAGAGCCTGTGGTCGCTGGTGGTCACGGTGAAGAGCAGAGAGCGGCGGCAGAAGCTGCCCGAAGACATGGTGCTCGCGTACTTGGAGGAAGAGGTGCTGGAGCACAGCTGTGACCCCCTCGCCTACTGGAACCTGAAGCGGTCATCCTGGCCCGGGCTGTCCACCTTGGCTGTCCGATTCTTGGGCTGTCCTCCAAGTACCGTCCCTTCAGAGAAGCTGTTTAGCACACCCATGGAGAATGGCAGCTTTGGCCAGCCCCGGCTCATGATGGAGCATTTTGAAAAACTCATCTTTTTGAAAGTGAATCTTCCCTTGATATACTTTCAGTATTGAGCTCTCGCTCTTTGCAGCACTGGCTGGCTGTCGTACCAGGGCTGGGACCTGCCCGACGGGGCCATGTGGGACACCAGGCCAGGTGTCTGGGGCCACCTGCCGGCTCGCACCGTGATGTCCCCGTGTGCCTTAGCCCCGTCAGGCCAGGCGTCCGCGAGAAGCAGCCTGTCTCGTCAGTTACCAAGTGGGATGATCAGGTTTCAATTCACAACTGTAGCATTTTTTAAAAGTTAGGGGTCAGTAATTTGTTCTACTAGAATGGAGACAAGATGTAAACAATTTTATCCCGTAGGCTTTTTATTCCATTGTGTAAACCAGGAATCAGGTACTGTACTTAGCTGAATATTGCTTTAATTGCAACAGAAAGCTCTTGCAGCGTCAGATGAAATGTGTAAATAGGAGGTGGAGTTCAAGCCATCCTGACGGAGTCGTTCTTAACTGCAGGCTCTAGAGCCTGTCGAGGGGTGAAGAGTTTTCTGGAAGCTAACTGTTTACCACAGAGACACCTGCGTCATGAGCATGCAGTTGTGTGTGGTCATGGTAATGTCCACTTCAGGTCTTTGCATTCAGGGTTATGTGGTCAGTTCACTCAGATCCCCGACTGTGTGTCCTAGGTTCCTTGAGATTGGAGCCAGGTGAGTCCACGCTGCAGATTCGGCCCATGCAGCGAGGGCCTGTTGATCAGGTCGCCCCCACCTCAGTGGTGCCCGTGGTGCTGAGCCCAGCTCCCTTAGAGATGGTGGCCAGAGAGTGGGGGGGGTCTGGTGCATTCCAGTGGTGAGGCTAGCCTTAGGCTCTTAGGTGTTTTGTTTTGTTTTGTTTTGTTTTTTTAAGATAGGGAAGATTTCAGCCATCACTGGGGTGTTTTAGAATCCCAGGGACATCAGAATGAAATATCAGTCGTTGGATTTTTTTTTTAACAAAATCTTGAAAGTTTTTGCTTTGAGGTCTAAAGAAAGGTTCATGTTCTCGTTTCAGACCATTAAGCATTCTGGGTGAGGCCAATCACTCGTTTGCCTATGACCTTTCGGAAAAGTTGTCATTTTGTTGAAATACTGTACCTGTACTTAAATCTAAATGAGTGACTGTGCTTTAGTGTATTTATAAATGATGAACTCATTTTCTGAAATTAAACTTTTTATTTGCAATTTTCCAGTGCTGGTGCACACTGGCTCTTTTTTCCGGGTAACAGGACAGGCATGCTCTTGTGGGCAGTGTGTGGGAACCACACTCAATGCTGCAGGAGGAGCGAGCCGGGACGCTGGGGAGGGAGAGGGTTCTCGCAGCAGCATCTTGCGGAAGCTGATGTCTGGTCTCGTGTCCCAGGGGTGCCACCACTCTGCTGTGCTCCTGGTGTTGCCCTCGGTTCCCACCCAGCAGTGTCTGTGGCCAGCTTGCCACCCCGTTTTTGAATGGTAACATACCTGGAATTGGGGCATTTTCCCTCTGTAACAAGGCAGCCTGTGTAACCAGCTGGATACATCCCAGTCCCTGAGTTGGCAACCATTAAGTGCCCTGCTCTCTCCCGGGGGCTGTGTCCCTGCAGAGACGGAGCCTGTCCTGCCCGTCGCCCTCTGCCTGTGCAGGTGGAGTTAGCTCCTTGCTCACGCATTGTCCCGGGCTGCCTTGCAAGACAGCTGCCCTGAGCTAGCCTACCTTCCTGTCCAGGAGCTCCTGGTCTTATCTGCTGTCCTCTGTTGTCCTCTGTTGTGCTGGGAGCCTCAGTCCTGTCTAAAACGGTGCAGACGGCCTGTCTTGCTCAATAGCAATCTGTCCCCACACCATTGACACCGGAGAGTCTTTCCCCAAGTGTGGGCGTCTGCTGCCACCGGGCACCTCCAGCCGAGGAAGCAGGCGCGGACAGGTGTGGTCAGGGCGTGGCGAACTGCACAAGACAAACTGGGTTGGTTCTGGGTATGGCTGGAAAATGTTCCCAGCTGTTCCCACCCAGCACCGTTCAAACCCAAACCGTGGGCTGCTGGTTTCCTTGCCTCCAGATGGTATTTTGGGTAGGTCTCCCAGCTAACAGAGCCCTTCGCATGAGCAGTTTCAGTGAACAGATCTACCGTTGAATGGCGAAAACCACTGACTTCTGACAGCCGAGCTCCTCCTTTTACTTTGACAGGGGCAGCAGCTGGCATCCACCCAGCCCTCCCCCAGCACGGCAGAGGCATGACAGTGTGCAGACGCGGGCTGCTGAGCCCCACCCCAGCCCGAGCAGTTGGGGCCACCAGGATTGGAGGCAGCAGTTCACGGGAAGACGTCTGAGTGAAGGTGAATCTGTGTTCACCACGTGTCCCTCTGGGGCCTTGGATGGGCCTATTGTCAACCTAACAGTAGGTGGCAGCCAGCGCTGGCTCTAGCCTGGTGCTGTTGGGGACCTGCAGTGACCTCCATTCTCCAGGAGCCGTGGTCTTTGAGACAGGGGAGCCTCACAAGTGCACCCAGTGGCCCGCACCTCACCCTGAGCAGGAGCCATTTCCTGTCAGGTCCCTTGTGCCCAGGGCAAGCAGCCTCTGAAGCTGAGGCGCTAGATTGTGCAAGAGAGGTCCTGAGGCCGGGCCTTCCCCATCCTGCCTTTTGGCATTGCTGTGTGCGAAAAGACCAGGGTTCCTGTAGCTGCGCATCTACAGTTACTCACTATAAAACTTCATCAGACTCAATAAGAAAGTAGGACTGGGCTGGGCACGGTGCCTCAGCAACCTAGTCCTTGGAGACTATCTCAAAGCAGCGATTTGAAAAGACCGGGGACGGAGCTCATGGCAGAGCGCTTGCCAGGCATGAGCAGACCTTGGGCTCCATCCCCAGCACTGCAAGCTAAATGGACAGGTGCCGAGAGGCAGGACAGCAGACGGTGCAGGGTGAGAGCGTGCACATGCCCCTGGCCTGCTGAGCATCGCTGGGCAGCAGGACAACCTTGTGGCTAGCCAGAGAAAAGGTTAGAATTCAGACTGTGGAGTGCAGAGTCCCACATCATGAAACATCGTGGGCAAGGGGACTTGGGAATCGAAAAGATGGAGAGGGTCGCCAGAGGTGAGACTCCAAACCTGGAGGTGACGGAGATCAGTGAGCTCAGCAGAGGGCTGAGGGTCAATAGGGACAAGAGGTCATTGAGCTGGGCAGCAGGCAAGCAGTGCCGGGTGGAATGTGAGCGGAGGGCCCCAGAGGCCTGCAGGGCCAGGCACAGCACATGGGGAGAACCCTAAACACCCAGGCCCTGGTTCCCCAAAAAACCTACACCTGGAACTTCACAGCAAAGCACTTGAGAACCAAAGACTGAAATCTTAAAACCTGGAAAAAAAGGCCTTCAGAGCAACAGCACAACAGGCAGCTGACGTTTTAAAAATAAGCGAGTTTATGACGAAATTGGAGGTGCTGGAAGGAAGCGCTTGCTGGTTTAGACGCAGACACCTCTGCCGTGCGGGGGTGGAAAGATTCCTAGAAAAGGAGGTGCGATGAAGTTCCCAGACAACAGCTGCAAGAACTGTTCACCAGCAGACCCGCCTTGCAGCATGTCCTGAGCTGTGCGGACGGGGACAGTCCCAGACCAGGGTTGGGCATCCTGCAGATTGAGAAGTGGGACATCCACTCCAGCCTGGGCTGCAGGAGCAGTGTCTTCCAGGGCTTAGGACACAGGTTGACTCAAAGCACAGTGACAGTGACTTCACACTAGGTGCTGAGCCGTGTGGTGGCCAGGCCCATCCCTGCCATCCCTTCCCCTCGGAGGCTGAGGCAGGAGGAGGGCAACTTAGTGAGAGAGAGCCAACTCGAAAATAAGGGTCCTAGAGTGGTGGCTCAGCGGTAGAGCGCTTCCCTGGCATGCAGGAGGACCCGCGTTCAAACCCCAGCACCATGTACACAACCAAATGCAGGAAACACAAAAAACAGATGAAAAAGTAAAAATTGACTCACTCGTAATAAGTAAGGGCTGGACGTGGCTCAGGCGCGAGGCTCTAGGTGCCTGGTGCTGAAATGGTGTGTGCTAGGATGTTGGACCCGTCCCTCAGTGAACCTGAGACAGCAGCTGGGGAAACTTGGGTGCAGGAGCACAGACCAGCACTGCACCCACTGGCCTAAAGGAAGGAGCAGTAGGGACCACGGAGGCTGCTGGCAGCCGCAGGCCCCATCCACCCTGGCTGAAGAGTGCCTCCCAGGGCCTCCCAGGGTGTGCTGCCCTTTCTGCCCTGCAAGCAGGGCCCCTTGATGCCAGTGGGCAACCAGGGAGGCAGTGCCCGCAGCTGTGCTGGCTGGGACGGCTGAGCAAGCAGGTAGGGTGCAGGATGGGGCCAGCACTGGGGAGTCCGTGGAGTGACAATGGGGGTACAGGAAGACAGCCTTTCAGAGCAGGGGAATTGCTGGGAGTCCCTCCCTCAGCTGTGATCCCAGGGCAGCCTGTGGCACGGTCAGCCTTGTTCAGTCCCCACCATGTTCCTAGGGCTCTGTGGTTCCAGCTGGACTCGCAACTGGGAGTCTTTCTGATGCACTTTGAGACTGGCACTGTGAGGGGAGTTTGTGCTCAACGACATGCTGTTTCCTTGACCCTTGGAGAGTCAGGGGACCTCACCCGGCCACAGTCGCGTAAGGGAGTCCAGGTGGACCACGGTGTTCCCTGCGGCTGACGCACCACCCTTGATGGGCAGAGGAAGCCACAGGCAGGCGTTGCTCAGGGATTCCAGGATCGCCTCTGGACTGCACAGGACTCCCGGCTGGAGGGGGAAGCCAGCTGGTATCATGGGGCCCAGGTGGGGTTTGGGCCAGTGGGACTGACGGCTGAGGCACCCCTGCAAGCCGCTCCTCCTCAGAAAGACCCAGCCTTGCGGAAGCGTCCCAGCACCTTGCATGGCTGGACTGGCCTCAGGGGCATCTCCAGCATCCTCCGGAGGAGGTGGGGCCATGTGGCCACCTGGGGCCTGTGTCTGTAGTGAGTCCCCAGCCATGCCCTGGTCCTCAGTGCCTTGCTGGTGTCTGTTCCCATTGTCCCTCTGCCACAAAGGCCACAGTACCCTGAATTCTGCAGCATCAGTGAAGCCTTGGTACCCTACCCCTCCTTTGAGAATTCACCTTGGTGCTTTGTCCTGCTAGATTTTTAAACATCAGTCACTAAGTACCGTAAAAATCCTGATGATTTGCTCAAAATGGCTCTGTATTTATGGCCTGATTTGGGGAAACAGTTTTAAGTGTACGGATTTTTAAATGGTGCATTGTCTGTTTTTTTTTTTTTTTTTAAGCAAGAGGGTACAGTGAGAAAGAGAGAGAGAATCAATTTTTTTATTTAGTTTTTCACATAGCTTTCGTTGCTCTGAGACTTCATTGTGTACATGGGTGCTGGGGTTTGAACTCACGTACTTGCGCATGCCAGGCAAGTGCTGTAACCGCTGAGCCACCGCTCCAGTCCCGCATTGTCTGGTTTAACACTGGCCTCCCCCAAAGTGGGCTTGGACTCTACTCCGGGCAGTGGCGGCCGGGGCCGGAACTGACACAGAGTGCCACAGGCTGACTGGACAAGGATCCGGACAGGCAGAGTCCAGGTGAGCACTGTGCCAGCCCCGTCTCATCTCACAGTTTTCAAGGCGCTGCCTGTTGAAGCTTCCTGTTGCACTAGGAATTCCTGCACAGAGCTGCTTTAACAAAACACACTGTCTTCACTACCTTGAAACAATCTGGACGTTGCAGGACCCTGGCAAGAGAATACTAAGACCCTCTTCCCAAGACCTCCTGAGAGTGAGCAATGCCCATGGCCCCGGGTCCTACACCCCAGACGCAGGAGCCCAGTGCTGTGCATGCATACTGGGCTGGAGATGGGACTGCAAGAGGATCCTGGGAGAGCAGAGGAAGGGCCTCTTAGCCCGGACCTTGGGCACCCAACTGTCCACTGGCCCTCTGCTCCTGTCAGAAGACCCCCCGAGCCAGGCACTGCCTTCCGACTTGGAGCACAAGGGTCCGTCCTGCATGTGCCACAGCAAGTGCAGATGCCTGACTAGGGAACGGCAGCGGTGCTCCGGGCATCCTGGCTGAGGTGGTGTCCACCTGTGGCCACGGTGCCTGAGGCAGCATCTGCCAGGCTTGTCACCACAAAGGGATTTGTTCCCCTTTCTGCATGGAGTCCATGCAGCCTCACGTTCCTCACTTCACATGGGCTCAGGGTCCGGCCTGCTCACGGGTTGTCATTGTTACCGCCATGGTTACGGTTCAGGTTAGCCAGACTTGGCCCATGGAGCACCTCGAGGTGCCTGTCCTTGACTGGAGAGGAGACGCCACGCTGTCCTGCCTGGCATTGAGCTTTCAAAGCCCATGGGGCTCTTTCCAGAGGCAAGTCCAACTGGCACAGGGTGCGCCCCCTGGCAGGCTGCTGCCACCCACGCAGTGCATACCCAGGCCTGTAGAGCCACAGTTGCGATTCAGCACCACATGGCCGTCCTGGTGTCCCCTTGTCCCTTGCCATACCATGCCTCTCACCACTGAAACGAAGATTTTGAGATGAAATTGAGGGCCCTCTCCTGCCGGGTGGTGAGACGCGTTTCCACAGGTGGGGGTCTGCATAACGTGCAGGCCCCTGCAGAAGTGTCACAGCTCTAAATGGGGCCAGTGCCATCCAGGGGACAGCAGACTCCAGCAGCCCAGCTTGGACATCTTCTTCCTTCTGGGTTCTTGTCTCATGAATTCCAAGAATGAAACCCAGAGTGAGGTGAGTGAGTGGAAGAAGACCACCGAAGAAGGAGGAAACAGGATTCGTGCAGGGTGCCAGAAGGGACCTGGGTAGCAGGCTTCTTCCTCCTGAGGGTGTTCAGCTGTTGGTCCAAACTTGTGCAAATTAGGCTACAGAAAGGTACTAATGCTATTATGTTAATAAGGTTTGTGTTAATAAGGGTTTGGAAACCTATCAACACTACTGGTCAAATCTCAGGTCCCAACTTTCACCCCTTCTCCTGACTCCCAGGAAGTGGATAGGGAGGACAGGGAATCATGCTTGCTCCGTGCAGAGTGGGGGCCAGGGCCATGTCTGGAGCTGCAGCACCCTGTGAAGCTGTGAGGTGGCCAGCCTCAGCAACTTAGGGAGGCCCTAAGCAACTTAGACCCTGTCTCAAAACAAAAAAAAACAAAAAAAACAAAAAAAAAAAGAGCTGGGGATGGGGCTAAGCGTCCCTGGGTTCAATTCCCAGTACCATAAACAACAACAAAAAAAGTTAATGTCTCAGAAATAAGTGTCTATTTATACACAATTGCTTTAAGTGTGAGTGTATTAAGTACTCCAATCAAAATTCAAAATTGACAGTGCATGAGAATAAAAACATGTCACTCAACTGTGTCCTGTCTCTCGGAGACCTGCTTTAGATACTGTTGTGGGTGTCAGGCTGATTCCTGGCTGCTGGGGGCAGGGCATCAGGCAGCCTGCAGCAAAAGGAACAACCAAGCAGACGCTGGCAGACAAGCCCCAATGGTGCATCTCACAATTGCCCGACGGATGACTGATGGATTCGCCAGCCAATCCCCGAAGGGCAAGGCCCACAAACTTCCTCTGCCCACCCCAAACTACAAAGTCACTGCCCAGTGGTGGGCAGCACCACTTCCCTGCCTGCCCTCACTGTGGCAGTGTAGGTGGGTCTGGCCCAGGAGTCACCAATCCCAATAAAAGGTTTTGCTCAGCCACTAGGTCTGACCACCATTTTTTTTAAACACCCACGCCTGAATTTACACCCCGTGTTTCTGATTTTTTACAGTGGGGTCCAGTTATCAACACATAGTGAGGCCACCAGAGACCAGAGTAGAAAAGAAAAAAGGTTTATTTTGGGGACAGAGAAGTAACAGGCTGGTGCACCAGGCCACTGCCCCAAAGTAAAGCTGGGAGGGCAGCAGCCACCAGTAATTCCGGAGGCTGTGTTTTGGTTTTTCTTGTTTGTTTGTTTTAAAGAAAGGGACAGTGAGAGAGAAAGGGAGGGAGAGAGAGAAACACTTTATTTACTTTTTCACGTGGCCTTTGTTGCTACAATACTCAGTTGTGTACGTGGTTCTGGGGTTCGAACTCGGATCCTCGCGCATGCTAGGCAAGTGCCATAACCGCTGAGCCACCACTCCAGCCCCAAGCAGGCTGTTTTTAAAGGTGAAAACCACAAAAAATTTTGGCAGGCTTACAAGAGGGGTCTTCTTCCAAGAAATGCAAACAGCAAGCTTCAGTCTATCTATTTCAGGCTGCATCTGGTAGGTTGGCAGGGTGGGCTAGGTGGGGAGCTAAACTACCCATATCTGAAACCAGCAGCTTGTGGGGCCTCCGGAGGTATGGGTTGCTTCACAGAAATGGTCACAATGACCTTGGCTCATGACCACATTATTTTGTCTCAGGCATTTCTTTCCATTTACCACAGTCAACACAACTCAAAGATTTTATTCGCAGCCATTTTGGCTTGGTGGATCTCAACTAGATGTATTTGTTTTATTTGGGGGGGGGGTCTCTACCCTTTAACAATACAAAGCCACAAAGGTTGCATGTGAAAGGGGAAAGGGTACTCCACCTAACAGTAACAAAAAGAGCAGGTGAGCCAAAGTAACACTACACAGAATAGACATGAAGTCAGAAAAGGGTCACGGCACACCTGTAATCCCAGAAACGAGAGGCTGAGGCAGGAGGATCGCAAGTTCAAAGGCAGCCTCAGCAACCTCAACTCTCAGAGACTCAGCAAGACCCTGTCCCAAAAAATCAAAAGGGGGGCTGGAGTGGTGGCTTGGCAGTCACAGAGCTTGCCTGGCATGCACAAGGTCATGGGTTCAAACCCCTGCACCACATATACAACAAACTGTCAGAGTGACGAAAGCCACATGGAGATCTAAATAAAATTGATCCCCCCCCCACTGTCCTTCTCTCTCTTAAAAAAAATAATAAGTAAAAAGGGCTAGTGGTGTGGCTCAGTAGTTAAGCACCCCTGGGTTCAGTTGCCAGTACCAAAAAATAAAAGGGTTACAAGAGACAAGAATTTTATATATTAATAAAAGACTCAATACAGCAAGAAGACATGATTATAAATATGCATACACTTAAGAATAGACATCAAAACATTTTAGCTAAAGTTGACAACACTGGAAGTACAGACAGTTCTACAGTAAAGCTGGTAGTTTTACTGTAGTAGTTCTACACTACCCCACATCTAGCAAGAGACAGAGCAACCAGAAGACACACGAGGAAAAGGAGACTTGAATGGCACACTACACCAGCCAGTCCTAAGGGACATTCATAGAACACTGCCCACACAAAGCAGCTGCTCAAGAGCACGCGGGCTTTCCCAGGATGGACCATACGTCAGCTCATCTGGTCTCCAAGTCTCAACACTCTCTGAAAAACATCACGCATAGTGTTTTCTCCAACCACAATGGGACGAAGAGAAGGAAGACCGGAAGATCCACAGTCTGTACGAACTAGCCAACCTGGGGCTGGGGCAGCGGCTCAGGGGTTACGGCGCTTGCCTAGCATGCGAGGACGCGGGTTCAAATGCCAGCACCACATACACAACGAAGTGTCAGAGCAACAAAGCCACATGGAAAAACTAAGTAAAATTGATTCTCTCACCGTCCTTCCCTCTCTTAAAAAACCAAATAACAACAACCAAAACAAACAAACAAACAACTCAAACAAAAGAGCAGAGGAGGCACAAGGGAAATCAGGAGGTGCTTGGAGCGAAATGAAGGGGTGATCCCAAATCAACAGCTGGATTCAGACCTAAGGAGCTTGCCACGGAATGCACCGGCTGAGCATGATTGGGCCGAGGCCAGGGGATTGCAAGTCCCAAGTCACACTGGGCATCTTAGCAAGCCCCTCTCTCGAGAATACAATTAAGCGGCAGGGGTGGTGGCCCAGTGGTTACAGCACCTGTCTGGCATGAATGAGGATGCGGGTTCAAACCCCAGCACCATATACACAAAAAAGTGTCAGAGCAATGAAGGCCACATGAAAAACTAAATAAAATTGATTCTCTCTCCAACGTCCCTCTCTCTCTAAAAAAAAAAAATAATAATAAATAAATAATAAAAATAATAAAAGGGGGGCTGGAGCGGTGGCTCAGCAGTTTTGGCGCTTGCCTGGCAAGCACGAGGACCCGGGTTCAAACCCCAGCACCACGTACACAACTGCGTGTTGGAGCAACTAAGGCCATGTGAAAAACTCAATAAAGTTGTTTCTCTCTTTCTTTGTCTCTCTCACTGTCCCTCTCTCTTTAAAAAAAAAAATAATAATAATAAAAGGGATGGGGCAGCCCAGTGGTAGAGTACCCCAGGTTCAATCCCAGTCCCCACAAAAAAGAACCAATCCAAAGTTAGTGGAAGGTAATAATAAAGTTAGAGCAGAGACAAAATAGAGAACAAAAGAATGATAGAGAAAAACGAAAGTCAAGAGTTGCTGCTTTGGAAAGACTGAAAATGACGAACCTTTAGCTATATAGGCTGAGAAAAAAAGAGTGTGCTGGACATGGTGGCCACACCTATTGCCCCAGCTTCTTGGGAGACAGAGGCAGGAAGATCACAAGTTCAAGGCCAGCCTAGGCAACAGAGAGAAACCTTGTCTCAAATTTGAAAAGGGCTGGGGATGTGGCTCAGTGCTGGAGTGCTTGCCCCTGGCTCCAACTCTTTCTGTCCTGCATACACAAGTAAAGAAAGATCAAGTTACCAAAACCAGAAATGGAAGCGAGGCCCTTACTTCCAGTTCTTTTTCTTGTCCTTTTTTTAAAGAGGGAGAGAGAGAAAAACAATCAATTTCATTTATTTTTCCATCTGGTTTTTTTTGCTCTGACGTTTAGTAGCGTACGTGGTACAGGGATTCAAATCTGGGTCCTCGCGCACGCCAGGCAAGTTTTCCAGTCACTAATTCACCACTCCAGCCACCTTACTACCAATTCTAAGAGACACAAAGGACTGGAAGCCAGCTACGAGCAGATGTATGCCCACAAATCGTGTGCCCTGGATGAGATGGGCAGCCTCCTCCCATGACTAAGCCATGAAGGACCAGAACAGCCCAGAGCTACTGAGGAGGTGAGGTCAGCAACTGAAAACCTCCTCAGACAGGAAACCCTGGACGTGGCACGTTTAGCAGTGAATTGTACCAGGCATCTAAAGAAAACAAAACTGAATCTTTCTCAGGGATAAAAAAAAATTGTGGAGAAAGGATCATCTTTAACAGAAGGTGCAACAGTGACTAGATATTCGTAGGTGACAAAAACCACTCGGTCTGTGCTGCACACCACACAGAAAACAGACTCCAATGGATCACTGAGCTCAGTGTGAAGTGTTAGTCCAAAGCACCACATGTGACATGCGTGCCCCTCCCTGCAGAAACGCATCTGCAGATCAACATGGCAAACGGAAGTCACAAAGCACCAACATGTGACATGCGTGCCCCTCCCTGCAGAAACGCATCTGCAGATCAACATGGCAAACGGAAGTCACAAAGCACCAACATGTGACATGCGTGCCCCTCCCTGCAGAAACGCATCTGCAGATCAACA